>PVJX010030307.1:0-22037 GCA_004027295.1 Dolichotis patagonum
GACAAGCCAGCTGCATGAGGTAAAGAGGCATCAGGATTGTGACTTTGCTAGGTTCTATTGAAGGATGATGTTAATGAGCAGGGTGAGGGCTGATTTAAGAGGACGGCTGTTGTTTCTCCGTCTGGGCGCAGAAGGGACACTTACACTCTAAATGTTGGTGGTGGCAGGAAAGGAAAGTAGATCATGTTCCGGTTACCGAGTCCATAAAAGCACACATCCAGCGGCTGTCCACATCCACCTGACTAGCAGCTCCAGGCTGTGCTGAAAAAGGCAGGTGGCAGTGGCGAATGAACCTTCCCTCCCACTGGGTCTTGCTCTAAAAATATGTGCCCTCAGGGCTTTGTCCACAGACCCCCAAGAGAGGGCTTCATTTCACCCCATTGCAATTGTCCTCAGCTCACCTACTTGCTGGATACTGGGCCATCTACTCCAGCTCCATAGCTTGCATCCTTCCCTTCCCTTGTTTGCTTTTCATTCTTTGGTCTCAATTTTACTTTCATATCTAAAATGATATGTGGTTTGTTGTTGCCAAGTGGCATACTGAGATTAAAAACAACAACAACAACTTCCCATGAGTGGTTCACATGTGTTACAGGCCCCTACATCTAAAATCCTTGGGATGACTTTTCCAATAAAACTCAACCTTGCCTGATCCCAGGACAGACAGACTTCTGCAGAACTGCAGGGACAGCTGGTGTAGTCATGAGAGGACATTGGAGCAGGACCATTGGAACTGGACCATCGTTTTCAACTGGGGAAAAATTGGGGTTGATAAACATCATCAGACCTCAGAAAAATTAGGGTGACTTTAAAAGGACACAGTGTCTGGTCCTGAGTAGATCTGAAAGGACGGTGTCAAAATTATACAATATTATACAAGAACTTAGTAGATCCAGAGTACACCTTAGAAAATCATGGGTAATTCAATGTTTATCCCCAAGCGTCATCTCCAGCTTGTGTTTCACAAAATTGAAATTACTTTAAAATAGAGGATTAACGTTGATTTTCTCTATATTTCTCTAAATGTAAAATTAAAAAGTAAAAACAGATAATACCTCACATTTGGTTTTATACCAAGGAGGGAAAATGAACAAAGATTTCAGGTAACAATCTGTGACTCTTCTGTCCTCCTGACTCTTGCCGGTTTAATTCTTGAGTTAGAACAAAAAACCATCCTCAGAGTAGCCTGGAGTATTAGAGAAAATATTGTTATGATTTGCATAAGAAAAACAAGGTAAAAATCCTTAGGGAAAATTCTGAGTAGAATACGTAGAAAGCAAAAATTATTCTAATTTAGCACAACCAATATACGTAAAAGTACACTCTGATTTAACGTAATTGTTTTGGGTAACATATGTTTGTATGGTCTATTTGCCTGCTAATCTGTTTTTAATATTTGGCTAAAGTACCTGCAGCCTGACCATTCTAGCATTTTTGAGTTTACTTCAATTTGTTTTTAATTTTTTTAAAATATTACCCTTATACATTTCTGGCTCTGTTAGGACTTTCACAAAAAAAATCTGGTAATGCAGATATTCAAGGGCTGCCACAGTCACTTAAAGCCTTAGAAGATTAAAAACCACTGGGTTCATGGTTTACAAAAAATTTGCGATATCTGGAAGTTTAGAAAAAGAGCTTATATGATTCAGGCTAAGAAGTATTTTCATGTATGTTAATTTTTGAGTATATATTATTCTCCAGAATTTCTATTTCAATTGTGTGATGGGTAAGTGGATGCTCCTGTAATTAGCTCCGATGTCTTTTGTTCACTTGGTTTAACAACCTAGCTTATTTAAGTTCATTGGTAAAATAAGTGTAAAGACGTATTTCAATTGCCAACATGCCTTGTCTACGTGAGCCAATCAAAATAGTAATTGTCTTTGTTAAAACATACTTTTTCAAATGTAATGTCCATTGTTTTCTATGTATAAGAACTCGAGTGTTTTTTAATTAAGAAAATATACCTTAAAATATTCTGTACTTGTCTCATGAGTAATGTCAAGTAATTGTTACAATGAATAAACAAATAAATATAAGTGAGATTAATGCTTTAAAATGTCCATAGCCACACATAAGTCATCAATTGCTAGATACAAATTAAGGTACTGTTGGATTCCTAAAGTTTATAGATAATATACTTTGGTCTGTTGGATATGTTTTCATCATTCATATACATATATAGAGGTTTTATTTGCTTTCTAAAGTTTATTGAGTTAAAATTCTAATATCCATCCAATTAAATATTAAAATAATATTTTAAAATTATTAGCACATTTGCAGTACATAACATTGACATTCCTTGTATTGAATTACAAATGCATTGAAGTACATGTGCATACACATCTTAATTTTTTTCACCTCCTTTCCATACTCTCCTGCCCTCTTTTTAAAATTTTTAGGGTCATCTGGACCAGATTTTCTCTAAATATAGATTTGAATCATGGGTGAGCCATGATTCTCCTGGTTTCTCTGCTGAATTATCTAAGTCTCTACTGAAACATTTTCACTAAGGCAGGTTCACTAAGCCAGGCTGGCTGTTTGAGTTCTGCGAATTGTCTTCTAACAGAGTGTGCCTCTACCTTACTAAAAGGTGTGTACTCTACACAGGACAAATCATGCCTATAAAATTGGGTTACAGTGTCAGAAAAAAGAATGTCACCTAGGATACATTTTGTGAACTGACTACAATTCTTTCTTCTCATATAGTAGTAATCGATTAAAATAATTCTATATCATAATTCTAAAACATATTATAAAAATATTCTCCAATATTTTATTTAGGGTCTTCAAAGGGATATAAGAGGCCTTATACCAATTTTTTTCTACTAAAAATGGGAGGCCAAATTTGAAAATTAAATAAAATGTCTAGCGGCTTCTTTACATGGTAGTTTGAGATAATTAATACTTATAAATAAATGGTATAATGATCTTGCTTTGGCGTAAATGTTTTTGCAACATCTGACATGTCCTTTTGCACTCCTATGGATTATCTTGGACAATTTGGCTATGTTCTAGGGAGGAATAATTTAAAGGGAAATAACGGTTGTAAAAAGAGAGAATATACCTAGTTAGAGATTTAGGTGAGGCGTAGAAATTATTTGATTCTAAAATATTTTCTATTGGTTATTTTGTCTGTATAAATTATCTTTCACATATCAAGCAAATGACAGTAAGTTGACAATATTTTCGTTGTGTGTTAGTGGGATGAGTACAGTTCTCTGGACAAGTTAATTAAGTCCTTTTCATAAGCCCCTCCTTCAATTGTTCTGGGATTGTAAAAAAGATAATTAAGTTCCTCTAAGGCATTTTCACTATCTTTGTCACTACTGATTGCTAACAAGGTAACACAATAATTCACTTTTTTGAAGTTAGCAGAATGCATTTTAAAAGCCTGTGATGTGGTAACATCAATTACGGTAATAATGCTTTTCAGAGACAAGCTGGAGTTACAGAAAATACAGAGATGTCATTTATTTAATTTTGCTGTATTTTAACGTATCCATCGGTAGGATTTTCTATGTGAAATTAAGTGGTTTCCCACCCTTCCCATGTTAGAACTCACAATTTTGAATAGAGTAATGGTTTACTACGTGTTTTATGTCAATAAATTAGCACAAATCATTTTAGCTTGAACATCAAGGCATAACAATGGTTTTTGCCACAGGAAACAAACATAGTAATATTTTTTACTTTGAATTGTATATGTTATATTTAACTGCAAAATTGATTATTTGATGCATTTGTAGGATTTTATGATCATTTTTAAAATGATTATTCCATTAAAATGTCAATGTAGTTAGAATTTTTTATAATTAGTAGCCACAAAAGCACCTATATAAAGTAGAATGTGACACTTTAGCTGTTTTCAATCAAAAGCAAAAGCAAACTTTAATTCCTTTTTTTTTTAATTTAGGCCATCACTGTACTTAAAAGAAAATTCTTTGTTTTAACAGACTCTTCTCTCAGATAATATATGCACCCCTGTGACCCTTTGATAAAGTGGTAAGTCAAAAGAAACCTCTGCCTTCAGTTTTAATGTCTGTGCTGGAATTGAGGCAAATGGCTAAAGTACAACATTCATAAAGTCAGTGTCCATACTAGGGAGACAATATGATATTTATAAATGTGAGTTTGATTTACTTCACTTATGAGTATGGTCTTGAGTTGCATCCATTTACCTATAAAAGCTTCATGGCTATCCTTTTTTTAGCTGAATAATATTCTGTTGTATAAAATACCACCTCTCTTTTATCTGTTCTGAGATTGTCTAGATTTTGTAACCTGAACAACAACTTTGAAGACAACAATAGGCAATATATTAACTAGTGTTAATTCCCTACTTTTTAAAAAAAAATTCGGTGTCATTTCTATCCTTTTTTTTTTCTGCTTTAAAAAAAAAGTCAGTGTCCAGCTATACACGACTGACTATGCTAGGGCCATCGCGGCTTCACAGATCAGACTCTGCCCAGCGGCCCTCCATGTCAGTCTCTCCACAATGCAACATATCCCTAGAGAGCGTATTTCATTTAGCAAAGCTAAGTTCAAGGTCCCTTCACTCAGTTTTCCTGAGCAATCCGTAATCACAATTCAACCAAGCACTTTCTATTTTTAAGACATTTTTGATCTGCATGGAAAGGGAATAGTATTTGTCATTGATTAATTAAATACATATTTTCTACTTACATAAACATGAATGTCACACAAAACATAAATTTCCACTCATCACTACTCCTTTGGGGAGCTGTGTTAGTCAGCAGTAAAGAAGGGAAATTCTGGAGTTGAGAAACTTAGGGATTTTAAACATTATTAACTGTGGTAAGAATTCTGAGCATAACATCTGTTCTTTCAGCAATGTTAAGGGCAACAGGCAGTATTAATTACAGCCACAATATGCCAGCACATCTCTGGCTGCATAAATGAAACCTTATACTGGTCGAATGGCTGCTCCCCTAACCCTCTTCATAACTTTGGTGACCACCATTCTACTTTCTGATTCTATGAGTTTGATATTTATATGCTTTATACAAATGGTAGCATGTAATTTCTGTCCTATATTAGTTTATTTTACTTAACATAATGCCTTTAGATTTATCCATGTTGTTACAAATGGAAATACTTCCTTTCTTTTTCATATTAAAAAATATTCCATTATATGTACATACTATTTACTTCATCTGTCATTGACATGTAGGCTGTTTGAATATCTGCTGCTGTGTATAATGAATTTGGGAGTGACTATAACACTTCAAGATCAAGATGCCAGTTCTTGTGTATAAATAATTAGAAATAGGATTGAGTCATATGGTAATTGTATTCATATATTTTTTAATTTTATTTAAATAGGAAAAAACAGAAAAAAAGGGTAGAAATAATACAGAATTTCAAAAAAATCAAGAAATCACTACTTGATAAACTACATATTGTCTTCTTAGAAATAGTTGCTCATGTTACAAAATTAAGGCATACAAAGTGAACAAACAGTGAGGCAATAAACAGTTCTGCTTAACAATCTAACAAAAACTTGGTAATATGGTTATCAATCCCACACACTTAAACATACATGCAGTTATATCCTTTAGCGCATTTTCTTTTCTTCCTTTTGCTTTTTAAGTACATTATCTGTTTAGTTATATCATGTTTCAGCTTGCTCAGTACCTTATTGATCTGTTTTGTTGTTATTTTCTTTTTAATCACCTTATATAATTCTGTTGTTTTGTTTTTGAGTTTCTCGTCATCCATGTCACATGGATCAGCTCTGATGGAGTTGGGAGTTTTTGGAGGTATTTTGTTACCTTGTTTTCTCATGTTCTATTGTTTTATTTTTATTTAATTTGCATTGACTTGGAGGCAGTAATATATAACAAAACAGATTGGAATAAAGCCAATTGGGACAGTTTAGTGAAATTGGCACAGGACATCACAGCAGATCACCAGGACAACAATAATAGGCACCATTGTATATCTCATTATCTTCAAAATAGTTGTTCTTCTGTTAGGCACAGCAAAATCAAAAGAAATACACAACATTATGGAACACATCAAAACAGAATATTGAATAGAGCAACACCGTTAATCAGGACAAAGCAAAACAGCGATAAAAATATCTGCCTTCAGAGATAGTAGAAGGAAACTCGCCCCACTTGCTGTATCATATATGGTCACCTCCCAAGAGATACCCAGATCCCTGGATCCCAATTGTTGGGAGGGGGATATGGTATGTTTGATTCTAAGCCCGCGCCCCGGTAGGCAGCAGGCTGGTTACTGGTTGGCTCAGCGCCCTAAGTTCCAACATGGCATGGTTCTCAGGAAACGCTCTTGCTTCTTGTTTCCCCTCCCTGGGGTGGCTGCGGCTTGCCAGACCACAGTCACTTACCAGGGCGTCAGGCTCCATATTTTTGAGGAGCCAATATATTATTTTCCATAGCTGCATAATTTCCATTCCCACCAAAAATATACTAGCACTCCAATTACTGGACAGTTTGAATTTTAGTTTTATCACTTTCTAGTTGCAATCAGTCAAGCTTATTTAATTTCATTCTGCCTGAGCTTTTCCATTTTCAAATTAGGGCTAGGAGTAGCTAAGTTATAGGGTGTTTCTAAACATGGGTTATATAGATTTAAAAATCATCACAAACTTTCAAAACACATTAGGTAGAGACATTCTGCAGATCCTTATCCACAGGAAACTTCAGGAGGAAAAGACACCCATGAAGAGAAAGTCCTGTGGAAGCTTTGTAACTTGCTACAGAAAATTAAATGCTGACTCAGATCAGCTGGGGCAGTTACTCTAACAGAATAAATTTCCAAAGAGCAAAGTCATGGGCATCAAATATTTTTCTGGCACCACTGCAGCAGAACACATTTACTATTTAAATAGACAACTTACGCTTGAGAGAGTATGAGAAAAAGATCCCTTCATTAATATTACGAGGAGTAAAAACTGATGCAAACAGTTTGGTACTAAGTGTCAATATCTCTGAAGATTTGCATGCACATTATCAAGAAATTACACTTTTAAGATTAAATCCCCAAAAGTTCTCTGTTATATATGGACACATGTAGAATAGTAGAACTTTACATGTCATAAAAGTAAAGCTGTACAATGTCCTACAATGGAGCTAATTTGTAATTTTCCAGCACTTGGGCTGTTCTATTTCCATAAAAGAGAATATTATCTAATGAATAATATTTTGTTGTAGATTAATTATAATGTCATGGAAATAGAGTCATAAAGTATTTTATATAGTCATATTTTATATTTATTTCATGTAAACAAAGCAGAAAAAACTAAACATTTATTTAAGTGTATCATAAAATTACACCCAAGTATATACCTCATAGGGGTCTGGAAAGACATGTACCAAAACCACACTGAAAATGACCGTCAGTAGATATTGTCATTATGCTTCTGTATGTTTTCCAAATGTTGCTCAATGGAGCTCTATGTTGGTTGTAAGGAAAAAAATTGAAGACTGCTTGGAATACAATGCTATATAAGTCAAGATTCTAATACTTTGAAAGAGGTTCACATCATTTATACTCAGTCCTCCTTGAGAGAGTGATTCTGATTGTATCAAGGAGACAGTCATTTGCTAGAATTTCCTTCGCATTAGTCCTTCCCAGTGTAGGAGTCCAGAATTCCTAGAGATTTTTGCAAAAATAGTCATTTCCACTTGAGAAAAAATGGCCTTCCTAAGTAGATGCCAGGTCAGCTTCTACAACCTCTCTCTCTCTCTCTCTCTCTCTCTCTCTCTCTCTCTCTCTTTCTCTCTCGGTCTCTCACACTCACATACAGACACATGCATGAACACGCACCCACAAACATACACAAAATGACAGTGGCTACCTTGGGGTGAAGGATATAAAAGAACCAGAGTGGAAGAAAAATTATTTGGGGCTGCCTGGCTGATTTTGATTTTGCTCTCTAACTCTCTGTGGTAGGTTTGTTAGTCATGTAGACAGGGAGGACTGAACATGGTGAGTATATAATTTGCTGTTCTAATTCGGATATCCACAGTCAAAAGTGAATTGCTTTAAAAGTATTAAATTTTGAATATGAACAAGAGTATATCTGCATTTTTTCTAGCATAGAAACAAAGGGAAAGCTTTCCAACCTAACAAGTCTTTCTTCTATAAAATCACACATTTGAAAGACCCAACATATCCATGTAATAAAGTGATTATACTTTCTGTTGTTTGTGCTAGTCTCCAACCTCAGTAGAACAAAGAAAGGTCACTGTTCAACATAACATTATAGCACTATTTTATTAAAGACTATATTGTGAATAATATAATTATAATATAAAATACAAGCAATGACAGTATTGCCTGCCATTTCGGATTATCTACTTTCATCGGACGCTTTATGTGAGATTCACTTACCCGCCCTGTAAGTGTGCATGTAGGGTACTGAGGGAGGCCATCAGCAACACAAAAATTACTTGTTCTCAAGAGCAGACTAATGAGAATTTAAAACTTAAAAAGAAAAATAATCATTTATTTCCATCCTACTAGAGGCTACTATGGATACATCCAAGAGATACAGGGCCAATAAGTTGAGCAAATGATAACAGACCTGCAAATTACAGCTAGTGAGATGAACTGGTGATGCAGTCAGAGGAATGACCAAAGTAAACAGTATGTCTTGAAAGGCCCTCATTTTACCATGAAAACCAGAAAATCAGGAGAATTGAAATAGACCAGCAATGTTCTACAACATGCAAACAGAAGAACCAGGACTTGGACCCAGATTTATCAGACATGAAAATATATTTGTTAATATTATATTATAATAATCTACATTCATTTGTCTGGAAAAATGATCCACAAATTCCTATTGTTAGTTCTGTTCACTCAGTTATCGTCTTAAGTTCCTTTAAAGCAGAGGGCTTTGTTTTCCTTTTTTTTTTTTGATCTTTGACTTACCAGTTGTATGAAAGTTATAATAATGTTAACGCCTTACTCATGTTTAAATTTTTAACCCCATAGACATATGCTGGATGTCAATGCAAGACCATTACATAGTCACAGATCACATAACACTGTAGAAATTTAAACATTCATTTCACAAACGTTTCATGGTGCTTTAAATTCTACAGTCTGTTTTCAAAAACTAAACAGACATGCACCATGCATTACAGAGACATTTAAAATAAATTGCCTTTCATGGAAAATACAGAAGTTTTCTTCAGAAACAATTTTTCTGTCCAAAGTTTCATTATGCCAACTATTGACAAAATATGAAATGTACTTAAAAATTCATATCTAAATATTTTGCATGAAAAATGCCTCAAATAACCCCATAGGTCACTGGTAATTGTGTTATCAAATTATATGTTCTTGATTGTAATCTCATAGTGGCCTATTTATCCTTGCAAGTATTACAGAAACCAACTAGTAATAGTAAAATAACATTCTCCATCATCAGTCAAAATTTCCTCCTACGGAGCCAGTGATTTAGTTCAGTGCCATAAGTGCCTGCCTGGCAAGAGTGAGGTCATGAGTTCAATCCTTGGTACAAAAACAATTTTTTTTCTCATATTGCAGAGATATAGAGATGTTGTTTGACAACTCAGTACATCATATATAATGTTTCCATGAAAATTAACTTTAGCTATTTCTGTGCTTGACTATTCTGTCATGCAGTGCTGGCTCCTAAAGTTCCATACTTCCATATTTCTGAATACTTTTTGTTGTGTAAAGTACAATATTAAAAATGTGCACTTTGATTAATAACAAAATTGAATTCTGGAACTTGATACTAAAATTATCTGGGTTTTCTGTCTGTTTGTTTCTTCTGACACAGCGTCTCACTATGAAGTTTGAGCTGGCCTTGAACTCACTATGTAGCTTTGAGTTTCCTGCCTCTCTCCTCTCCTAGAGAGCTGGAATTGCAGGTGGGCACCACGCCCAGCTGAAATTATCTGTTGAAAGAAGTACTCAAATCAGGTGAGGTGATGCATGTTCCAGCACTCTAGTTCCAGCACTCAGGAGACTGAGGCACGAGGGTTGCCATGAGTTCCCAGCCAACCTGGGCTAATTAGTGAGTTCGAGACCAATCTGAAATACATAATGAGGCCCTGTCTCAAAAAACAAAACAAAACAGCAGAAAAAAGAATAACAACAAAACAGGGAAACACGCATTTAGAAAACAGAAATTTGAACTTTGGGCCCAGTTCCAAGTTGATCACATTGTAAATTAATGATGCTTTTAGATTCATTAGCTTTTTAAATTCAGTCTGCAAGGTAAAGTTCTATTTACCTAAAAAAAATCATTTTTTAGACTACAGTGGTCATTTTTTCTAACCTGAGAAAAACAGCCTGACTGTTTCTAGCATTCCCATTGCCCCTACTTTTGTACAGCATGCTTTTCCTGCAGCTCAACAATTGCTTTCTGTGTATTTGTTTTGAGACAAGTTCTTGCTGTACAGTTCTGGCTGGCCTTGAATTCACTATGTAGCCCAGGCTGACCTCAAATTTGCAGTGATTCTCCTGCCTCAGTCTCTGGAGCACTGGGATTGCAGATGTGTGCCATCACACCTGTTGCATGTCAAAAATTTTAGAGGTTGATCCTTGACTGCACATTTTAGTTGGATTATAAAGTAAATTTCTAGTGCATTAATTAATACATTAAATCCAAGATTTCTGGTAAATACACTCAAATCAATAATTTTGAGTGGTGACAAATGCCTGTAATCTCAGCACTTGGGGACACTGAGGCAGGAGTATTTTAAATTGGACAGTAGTCTGGGTAACTTAGTGACTTTGTAAGACCCTGTCTCAAAATAAAAAATAAAAGTTGCTGACCCTATAGATCAGGGTGAAGATCCTGGGTTCATTGCTCACTACTACAAAATGCACACAATCATACAGACGTAGAAATGATATTGGCCAGATCCACCGTTACGTTGCATTTTCCTTCATCTCATACTCCGAGCTCTGTTATCAGGTGCGTTCTCTCATGTTTTTGCAGCTCTTCGTAGTATACTCTTCTGCTCCTGGTTCTCACTTTGCGCTTGCTGTCCTGAGGCAGCTGACAGAAAGCAGCATCAGCAGAGCATGATCACTTCATTAGGTTTTGGGCCCTGGAAAACAGACTCCCCGAAACTCAGAAACTCAGAACCGACCAAATAAAATGAACTGTGTTCTCAGAAGTCTGAGTTACAACTTGTTAAGGGTCATATTTAGGCTTCTAAATTTCAACTATTTTAATTTTTTCTCCTAAGTTGCCTTTCCATATTATTGTAAACCCAAATAATGAGTTTGGTCATCCAAGTATTGTAATCCTCTTTTTAGTTTTTCTCACAATCCAAAAAGTTATATTTGTAATCCCATTGAGACGTTATTAGAATCCCAGCAAGTTAATTCCAATCTACCACCACCAGAGAATAAAGACACAGAGACATATTCCAAGTTGAGGGCAGCCAAGGGGTCCTAAGCCCAGGCCTCATGAGGACATGCAGACAACGTCCTCAATCCTAGGCCTCTCCCAGAATTTAGTATCTTGTGAAGAAGGGGGATGGCTCAGGGATGAGTGACAGTGAGGATGGCAGGTGTTATGTGAGTAACTTGAGCTGGCTGGCCAGGTGCAGGATTGGCATCTCTCTAAATTGCAGAGATAAAGATACATAGAAGGATCAATTTACATAATCCAATTTAGGTAGCAATGGAATTGTTTTGGGGGGGGGCTATTGCTTCGGTTCTGATATGCAAACTCTTGTGCCCTGGGGAGTCATAGCCTCTGACATTCCCGGAGCAATTTGCTCTAACATCTCCTGTACTTATCTGTATTGTACTGAGAACACTATGCAAGGAAACAGGATTGTCTGTTGGCTATAGAAATTTTGTTTTAGCACCTCAGCTGGCCTTATTTGCAATGCTTAGAGCCAATTGAAGAGAGAAGGAAATACCCTAGCCAGCTTTTTACATATCAGTATAGGGAAATGAGTCTCCAGATAATCAGAGTCACAGTAATTGTTTCAGATGCAAAGGGAGTTACTGGAGTTGTCTCCCAAACATATGATAGTAGATGCTTCCTATATATGGGTATCTGTATGTATTGTTTCTGTAATGTGTCTTTTCATAATAGTAATGCAGTTCTTGCATTTTTACCTTTTTAACAGTTTTGCAAGCTTGTTGTCCCATTTTCTGTTGTTCCAACATAATACCCAAGACGGGATTTTTTTTAAAAGAAAATAAGTTTATTTTTTCTCACTCTTTTGGAGGCTGGAAAGCCTAAAATTGAGTGAATATATATTGTGAGGGTCAAGTGCTGATTTTAACTTATTCTTGTAAAACAGAAGGATAAGTGGACACCTAGGGAAAGACAAAATGCAAGGAATAACCATGTATTGGAACATTCCTGTCTTGCTAGAGTAAAACCCCATTTATCTAAAAAGGAATTAAGTGATTCATGGAGTCTCAGTCTCTGTGACTGAAAAGCCTCTCACTACACCTCACGTAATGTTGCACCAAGTTAAAAATTGATCATTTTAAAACAAAATCTATCATAGTAAATGCTCTGCTAAAATAACTGTTGTTATTTCTGTATTTTTATTGGACTTATATGATCACTGACTGACGTATACATCCTTATCAGAAGTGATCCTGGGAAATCATTTCTCTAGGAGAGGATTCAGGACTTGGCTTTGTCAGATCGAGAGCTTGAATAGGGTTCTATTTCCTTGCTTGTGGAGAATGAGGTACTAACTAGTCATCAAAATGCTGGAGAATTGTGCGTACCTGTGGCTCCTTCTAAGGAAGTGCCTTCTCAGGCAGACAACTGGAGCGCTAGAGCATTTCCACTCTGAATCTTGTTATAAAGATGGTGACTGTGGTCACAGTGTCATAGAATCACGGTTGGGCCAGTTTGTGTTTAACAATTGTTTCTTTAAAAAAAAAAGTCAGTGTAGGTCTGGGAGTTTCTTCAGATTAACTATTCTCACTGTGGCCAGCGTAGGGTGAATGTGATGGCAGTGCGCGTGGAGATGGGATTTATCACCCTCTGCTGCTGGGGGACTCAGCTCCGGCACAGGTGCATGGATGGCTTTTTCTGACTAGAATTCTTACCAAAAATAAAAAAAGAAGGAAAAAGAAAAGAAAATGACAAACTCAAGTCTATAGACTCTTTTCAAGTCACAAGGAAACTAGGGGGCTCTACAGCAGTCCTGGGAGACTCTTATAAATAAATAAATAGTTGTCGCTGGGACAACTATGTTTTTGGAAAAGAAGTGGATTTTAATGTAGAAGTTTCTGGAGCTATCACATAAGTTTATTCACAATTTTGTCCATTTTTGTGTGAAAATGAAGCTAACAATGGAAATGTGTGGCACCCTTTGACTTGGAGTAGGGACACCCCTGTTGACCAGGACAAAGCTAAATGCCTTTCATCATTCCAATTTTCCTTCCCCAGTTTCTGGGAAAGTTAACCTTCCCTTGTCTAATACATTGTGGTGAAAAAGAAACCATGAATAACTTGTCACTTATGCTACTTTATTCCCTTCTCCATCATGCTCCCTGGAATACGGCAGAGGTTCTGGAGTAGCTTGTCTTACTCTTTAGGAGAAACTTTCTCAAAGAGCATCTCCAGAGCTACCACATCTGCCTCAATAGAATATTTGTTAGAAATGCAAACTCTTTTCTCCTACTCGGAACCTTTGAGTTGGAAATGGGAGACAGGATTGGCAATTTGTTTCAAATGTTCTCCAAGTGATTATCAGGAATGCTATGCTAAGAATCAATGCTTAAATTTATTTTGTACAACATTCAAGAGATTAGAAGAAAATCTTCAGCATTAGTTAAATTTTATGTATTTTTCAAAAGATTTGATATACATTTTTCAGTATTACAGGCAAATACAGCCATAAGAGAAGTACATCCTTTTATGTTAAAATTAAAAATACTGTGATTAAATATTTGTCATATTAGGCCAACAAGCATTAATTAAATATCTTGAATGCTCTCATTCAAATACTGTGCATTAGAGTGACATAGAGTAAGAATAAATAAATCTTCCCTAAAAAGACACCAAAATGATAATTCATTTATCATTCGTGGTGACTTAGATAAATCTTCCCTAGTTGTGCTCTAGTGAGTCCCATTGATTGGAGCTCTTACTATCTTACTGAGGAAATGAGGCTTAAAAAATAGAAAAAATTAGTAATTAGTACAAAGTAATTTACAGTCATGGGACATCTTGTATAGTATAAATTATTAATGGTTCATTTGTTAAGATAGAGCAATTGTTTTAAGCTAAAAGGGCAGGAATGGAACTGGGGCTTTAGCTCAGTGGCATAAGCACCTGCCTGGCAAGTGCAAGTTCCTGAGTTTGATCCCCAGTACCCCCCAAAAAAGAGGGGGCAGGAATATTTGATGCAATATACTTGAATTGAACATTAAACATGAGTGCAGCTGTGATATATAGAAAGAGAGGATAGTGAGTTTAACTAGGGAAAGGCATGTAAGTAAAATGGCAGAGATGGAGATGTTCAGAAGGCAAAATGACGGTTGCTTAAAGCTGTTGAAGAGTTTAAGTTTGTTTATATTAAATATTAACACGATGTGTACTATTTATTATAATAATTCAAACTGTATTGAAATGGTCTACTTTGTCTTGGGAGATCTGCAAGTGTAACCTGAGGTTGCTGAAGCACAGTGGATGAATAGGAAAATGGAGTAAGACGAGAGAATGCATGAACTCACAGTGGATAGATGTGTCCTCTTGATCTTTGATTTGAATATCAAAAAGCAAATCTGAGGCATGAGAATAGTTTTAAGATTCAAGAAAATAATCTGACAAAAATCAGTCAAAATATATCAATATATTAGCAGTCTGTGTTCTGCCTTGTGTCCATCAAAGTATAGGCTAGGCTCGCCTGTTCAGTTTTATTCCCTGACATACAGCCTACAAGATTTACCTTTTGAAATCATGTACAGCAAATTAAAAATGAGAAACAGAGGATAGGGCAGTCAAAGGAATGAGCTAAATAGGGAAAAACTGGTAAGCACCTGTCTCCTTCGTGAGCCAGGAGGAGACCCTGACAGCGTCTCCTGTGAGCCTACGAATCAAACATCCCAACCCCTGCTACGCCATTAGCAACTGGGGACAGAGGTCTGAGCATCTTTTGGGAGGTTGACTGTGTGCAATATAGCAAATATGGGGGGTCTCCTCTATCTTCTGTTTGAAAGCAAATGTTGTTTTCACTGTTTTGTTTCATTAAGATTAATTGCTTTATTCAATATTCTCTTTTGATTGGTTTTATAATGTTCAGTCTTTGGTTTGATTTTGCTATACCTAATTGGCCAGACAAGTACTGCGAAGATAACTAGATATACTGTGGCACCTATTACTGTTATCCCAGTAAACTGCTGTGAAGTTCTGTACCAATTTCACTGCATTGTCTCGATGGGCTTTGTTCTGTCTTGTTTTGTTGCATTTCTACCACCTTCAAAATAAAAAAAAATAGGCAAAAACTTTTAGAGTGGTAAATATAAGCTACAATGTATTAGGATTTATATAGAGAAGAAAGAGTGGAAATTTAATTATTGCAAAGACTGTGCTTACTACTGAATATATGTAATAACTACACAGAGTACTTGAGTTATTTTGTACTAGTTTATAGTTGTTGGTCTGTACCTTCTTCTCTGAAGCACTGCTCTGAGACTGGATCAACGGACATATGATGTTAGCAGAATGATAAAGTGAAGGGTCTAGCTTTTCATGTGATATTTTATGGAAAGAAAAAAATGCATTTCCTGGTATACCTGAGTTCCTAAAGTTGATTAGTGTAACTGTTAAGCTTGTTTGTAACTCTGCTCTCTGAAGAGGTCCCTCATCCTCCATAACCGTCAGAGTCTCCTACTGCTTTCTCACTGTACCAGAAAAATGTCTGTAGGTGGAGACAGGACAAGAAGTAAAAGTAGATAGAAATCAGATCTGCTAAGACCAGTACTCTGCATCTGTGACCCACTGCTCTGACTCATCTGACCCACTACTCTGATTCATCTCAGTCTGTCAAGGACCCTGAAATGAAACACTGTAAACCTAATCACCTCCTACATTTCTGTTACTTAACAGGAGGTATAGATACAGTTCTTGACAGATAATTCTCCTGAGTAGATAATAATTACATCAACAATAACTGTATATTGAGTGCCTTCTATGTATCAGGAACCATTGTAATTGCCCTGCAGGTGTAACATGCAAACCCTGTGTAATACCTGAAAAAACAAAACAAAACAAAACAAAACAACTGAGGACATTTAAGACCATGTTCCCGAAGAACTCTAGCATTTAGAACACTGTCACATGTCAAGGGGGCATTGTAAGCAGAAAGGAACTGGACTGTCCAAATGAGCATTATCTAAGGGACCCTGGGGACTGGGCAAACTCATGTTGTCTACTGTCCTGCACACACATATGCTTATTCAATTGCTCCTTAGAATTCTGGTCACACAGTGGGACCAAGAAACCCAACAGTATCTCTGCTGTGTAATCTAATCTGTAAAATGTCTCCCCTAGTTGTGATGGGTACAGATCAGAACATAAGGAGAAGATTATAGTCCTGTCAGCTAAACTGAACACTGCGAGGATTTTCTGGCTGATACCTGTCTGGGTCTCCTAAGTGTTGGTGAGTACACTTGTGGACTTGCCCATCAATGCTGTAATAAAGTACACATCCCTTGTGAAATTTCTGTGTAATGCTGTTGTAACTATATGCACTTCTTCTGGAGCCTTCCCTCTCAGTTAACTCTGTAGTCCCATGTTAATTTCTTTTGGTAAATCTTATTAGACTTTATATAGCACAAACTGTCTTAGGGTATATGTCTTAGTTGCTTTTTACTCATCATTGAGACAAATACCTGATGCCAAAAGTTAGGAAAGGAAAGGTTTATTTCTTACAGTTCTTGGAGATTTTGGTCCACATTCAGTCAACTCAAAGGCAGGGTGGCATGGCAGGGCTGCCATTCATGGCTGCTGCCAACAGCAAGAAAGAGACTCACCTTCTTCCGCCCATTGCATAATACACTGGCTCCATCCCTTGGCATAGCACTCACACCACCAGTCTGAGCACTAGACAACAAACCAATCACAAATGCTAGATTTTGTTGAGTCCATAGCTGAATGGAGCCTGGGGGCCACTGACATAACCATGACAGTATATTCTTCAGTTTCATGGCTATCTGTCTATGACCCTGGTACAGCTGAACTGAGGACCGGACACACTCACATAAGAAAGTTCCTGTTGGTATCATCATGAACATATGTGAATGGCATATGCAAGATTTCTAACCAATAAATATAGTGAAGATTGGTAATCTAAGTGTAATAGTAAATGTTTACTGATGAATGATATACCAGGAGATTCCCATGAGAACAGTTGCAAACATGACACACAGAAAAGATGGTCATAATATTTAAACTAAAAATGTTATGAATCAAATTATCATTATTCATTTTGATAAACATTCCTTAAAACTTGTAATTTGCTTATAAGTCAGTATCTTTTCTGTATTTAATCCAGAAATTTTCAATCAAAAATTTTATGCCCCAGATCACCAGCCTGGCAGCTGACAGATGGGCCTATTCTGGACTGGAAACATTGCAGGACTGGCAGCTGGGAGATGGGACTGCTCAGGAGAGCTAGGCCCACCCTTTGTCCACAGAGAACATTGTGGGGACCAGTGCTAGAGGGCCTGAGGTGCATGGGTCTGCCACTGCTGGGCCCACCCCTTCTCCAGCAACATCTAGAAAGTTTGCCACAGGTGTGAGTTGCCTGGAGCCACATCTGCTGACCTGCCCTTCCACCAGGAACATTGGACTGCAGTGGACTACCATGCTGGCTTGATGAGAGGCTCAGGAACCACTCACCCAAACAGGACTTCATCAGGCTTCAGCCAGTGTGGTGAGTTTGCCACCAAAAATAGAGGTCTGCAGTGGGTAAACAGGACAGAAGTGAAATGCCCTCCAAGTGTAAGACCTTGGCTAACCTGGCAAGAGAGTAGGTAACCCCCTTCCCCCACACAGAGAACATCTGACAGGCTGAGGAATGTGCAAATAATGCCCTGCACAAATTTAGAGGAAATTAAAAGAACTTATGAGACCCCCCCCAGTGACACAGTAGGGCCTCAGCTGACAAAAACACTATAGCCAGGGAGACCTGGTGACCTGCCACAACCTGAAGCTATAACAACAGCAGGAACTAAGAGATGCCCTACATCAATACTTCTGGGCTAGTTACCCCAGAAAGAATATAGGACTCACTCAACAGGAACAGTAGGAGGAATTCAGGAGACTAGATCTCCTCTTCATGGTGTTACCCAACAATTTGACAAACATCAACCACACAGTAGAACCCTGAAACACACACTACAGAAACTTGTGACTGTTGGAATAGGAAGACCAGAAATTTACCCAAAAGGTGAAAATGAATAAACGAAAAGGTAAAACGCAATCCTGAACCTCTAGTCCATCACGGGCAACAATGAAATAGAGGACCCTAAAATTCATACACCAGAAATCTCTGAAAAGATAGCAAATGAAGTAAAGAAACAAATCCATGAGGCTATGGAGGAACTCAAATTAGAAATAATGTCTTATCTAAAGACAAAACTAACAACCTTAGTAAATGAGCTTCTCAACATAGCTAGAGAAGAAATAGATAAGAAACTACAGGAGCATGGGAAATTGATTGAAACTTTGAAAGAACAATGCAGAAAACAAGCAGAATCTATGAAACACATTGAAAGAGATATTCAAGAAGCAAAAAACTGTATTGAAAGCCTGCAAAGCTGCTTAAATGAAGCTGAGGATAGAATCGCAGACCTTGGGGACAGAATTGCAAATAGCGATCTTGAAAGGGTAGAACTTATAAAAACAACAAAGCAGCATGAAATGACAATCCAACAGCTACAAGATGATGCCAGGAGAAACAATGTTAGAGTAATAGGCATTAGTAAGGAGGCAGGAGACAATGCAAAGGATATAGCTAAGCTATTCACAGAAATAATGGCAGAAAAATTCCCAAACATGGGAGGAAAATCAGATATACAAATAAGTGACGCATATAGAATGCCACACAGTCATAACCAACATAAACCTACACCCAGACATATAATAATTAAGATTGCAGGCATACAGCATAAAAACAGAATACTAAAAGCCATTAGAGAAAAGACACAACTCACTTACAAAGGAAAGCCTATTAGAATCACAGCAGATTTCTCAGCACAAATATTCTGGTTAAGATGAGCTTGGAGTGAAGTATTTCAAGCCCTAAAAGAAAACAACTTATAACCCAGACTGATGTACCCAGCAAAACTTTCAAATTTAGTGGAGAAACAAGATACTTCCATGACAAAAAACAACTAAAGAAATTCATATCCACCAAACCAACCTTAGAAGGTGTGCTGAAGGACATACTAGGTAGACATAAAAATGACCACAATCTCCTGAACAACAACAGAAAGAAATCACCAGGCTGGACAAGAATATAAAGAGAAAAGCAGGAAACTAACAACAGTAACACAAAATGGCAAAGTCAAGACAGTACATATCAGTGATATTCATAAATGTAAATGGACTCAATTCACATATCAAAAGAAACAGGTTGATAGAATGGATCAAGAAACAGGACCCCACAATATGCTGTATACAAGAAATGCATCTGACTCAAAAAGAAACTCATAGATTAAAAGTCAAAGGATGGAAAACAGTATTCCATGCAATGGGAACCCACAAAAAAGCAGGGGTAACTATTCTATTTGCAGACAATGTGAACTTCAAACCTAAAATGATTAAAAGAGACAAAGAAGGTCACTACATACTTGTAAGTGGAAAAGTTCAAAACAAAGAACTAACAATTATAAATATATATGCACCAAACACAGCAGCGCCCAACTATATAAGACAGATACTAAAGGACATCAAAAACCAAATACACAAGAACACAATTATTACAGGTGACCTTAACACCCCACTGTCATAAAGAGATAGATCAACTAGACAAAAAAATCAGCAAAAAAATAATAGAACTGAATCACACCTGTGAGCAATTGGACTGAGTAGATGTTTACAGAGTGTCCACCCAACCACATCAGACTACACATTCTTCTCAGCTGCCCATGGGACATTCTCCAAAATAGACCATATATTATCCCATAAAACATTCTTAAGTAAATGCAAAGGTATGTAAAGTATCCCATGCATAGTATCTGACCATAGTGCACTGAAACTGGAAATTAATGGCAAAAGAAATTGCAAAACCAGCATAAATACATGGAAATTAAGTAACAACCTTTTGAACAACCAGTGGACTACAGAGGAAATTAAAGAAGACATAAAGCAATACGTACAATTCAATGAAATGCACACACAACATACTGTAATCTGTGGGATGCAATGAAAGTGGTCTTAAGAGGAAAATATATAGCAATAAATTGTCATATCAAGAAAACAGAATGAGCAAAAATAAACAATCTAATGCTTCATCTCAAGCTTCTAGAAAAAAAAGAGCAAGTTAAATCTGAAGCTCATAGAAGAGAGGAAATTGTAAAGATTAGAGCAGAAATCAATGCAAGTGAAACTAAAAAAACAATAAAAAGAATTAATGAATCAAAAAGCTGGGTTTTTGAGAGAATAAACAAAATTGACAAACCTCTAGCTAACCTTATAAAGAAAAAGTAAGAAAAAATGCAAATTCATGCAATAAGGACCAAAAAAGGGGAAATTACTACAGATCCCATGGAAAGTCAAAAGATCATGAACACCTACTTTGAAAATCTCTACTCACATAGGAAAACACAGAGGAAACAGACAGACTTCTAGAAACATATGAACTACAAAAACTCAACCAAGAAGATATAGCAATTTTGAATAACCCAATACCAGCTATTGAAATTGAAAATGTAATAAAAAACTTACCTGGGCTGGGGATTTAGCTCAGTGGCTTAAGTGCCTGCCTTGCAAGCACTTGAGTTCGATCATGAGTTCGATCGCCGGTACCAAAAAAAAACCTTACCAACAAGGACAAGCCCAGGTCCTGATGGATTCACAGCTGAATTCTATAAGAAATTTAGAGAAGACTTGATGCCAATACTCCTTAAACTATTCAATGAAATTGAAAAGGAAACAATCCTCCCTAATTCATTCCTGGAGGCAAATATTACTCTGATAACAAAACCAGACAAAGACCCAACCAAAAAGGAGAACTATAGGCCAATCTCACTAATGAACAAAGACACAAAGATTCTCAATAAAATACTAGCAAATAGAATGCAGCAAATCATCAAGGAGATTATACATCATGACCAAGTGGGGTTCATTCCAGGAATGCAAGGATGGTTTAACATATGCAAATCAATAAATGTAATACACCACATCAACAGAGCCAAAAACAAAAACCACATGGTTATCTCAATAGATGCAGATAAAGCTTTTGATAAGGTCCAACACTTGTTCGTGATAAAAACCCTTCAGAAACTTGGAATACTTGGTGTCTACTTCAACCTTATAAAGGCCATCTATGACAAACCAACAGCCAATATTATACTAAATGGACAAAATCTGAAAGCTTTCACTTTAAAATCAGGAACAAGACAAGGATGTCCACTATCACCACTCCTATTCAATATAGCTCTGGAACTATAGTTCTGGAAACACCAGCCAGGGCAATCAGACAAGAGAAAGAAATAAAAGGAATAAAGATAGGAAAGGAAGAAGTTAAATTATCATTATTTGCAGTCGACATGATACTCTATATAGAAGACCAAAAAAACTCCATTAAAAGACTACTAGAGATAATAAACAAATTCAGCAGTGTAGCTGGATACAAAGTCAACACTCAAAAATCAATAGCATTCCTGTACACAAACAAGAGAGAGAAATTATGGAAATATCTGAGAGAGAAATTATGGAAATATCACCCTTCACAATAACATCTAAAAAATGAAATACTTAGGAATCAACCTAACTAAAAATGTAAAAGACCCATATACTGAAAATTATACTATACTAAAAAAGGAGATTGAAGAGGATATTA
>PVJX010030308.1:0-22159 GCA_004027295.1 Dolichotis patagonum
GAAGAAGAAGAAGAAGAAGAAGAAGAAGAAGAAGAAGAAGAAGAAAAAGAAAGAAAGAAGAAAGAAAGAAAGAAAGAAAGAAAGAAAGAAAGAAAGAAAGAAAGAAATCCACTTCAAAGTGTGTCCCTGCTGTCACTGGTAAACAAAGAGGGCAGAAAGCATCCATATTTGTACTAATTAATCTCAGCAATCCAGCCATGTGTTTGTGGTGAGGTAGAGGATAATCCCAGCAATCCTGCCCCTTTAGATCCACTGGTGTTCATGTTGGTTTCTGGCTGTGAGTCTCGAACCGGATTTGTTCAGCCTGCAGCAGTCTGTGTGCCTCCTGCCCACTTGAACCCAACTCCCTGACCTCCTGACGACTTGAGCTTGGCAGCCTGACCCTGTCACTGGGAGCCACTAGATGGAGCTTGCAGCTGTTCTGAATTCTGAGCTCATCTGGGTACCTGCATGTTGTTGAACTTGGAAACTATGGGCCCAAGTCTCATTCTCCAGGAATCCTCCAGGAGCAAAAGTCGGTCTCCAAATTGTGACTGCATTGCTTGACTGCCCTGTGACATGCTCAGCTTCTCTCAATGATGACTGAGTTCATGATCTCAAGGATGATGATTATGGGAACTTGTGCTGAATGATTTTTTTTCAGAATTCCTTAGTGATGTGTTTAACAACTCTAGAGGCTTGTGAACTGTCAATACTAGAAGACTGAGTGAAGGATGTAGGAGATTATGCCTCTGTTATCTTCTTTCATATTTGTGCATACCATGATCTATTTTTTATTTTGTTAGTACATGTTTGCATTGATCATAGAGAGTAGGTATATGTACATAATAAATCTTGATACTTTTTTATTCCTTTATACTCTCCACCTACCTCTTTCTGACTCTAAATCCCTTGTTGATTTTTTAAACCAATTTTTTTTAAAATTTATTTGTAAAATTTTTTTTGTTGATTTAGTGGTGCTGAGAATTATATGCAGGATCTGGAATGTTCTATTTAATGTCTCTACCACCGAGCTACATACCAACACTGTAGACTGTTTTGGGTTTTGATTCGTGATTAGATTTTAAAAACCACAACGTGCCAGTTTTGGCAGCATATGCCTGTAATCCCAGCATTTGGGAAGTTGAGGTAGGAGGATTGCCATGAGATTGAAGCAAAGCTGAGCTATATAGTGAGTTTAAGGCCAGCCTGAACTACATGGAGAGACCCTGTCTGAAAAAAACAAAAGAAAAGAAAAAGAACACAAAACAAAAATAATCCAAGCATAACAGAAGATACCACATACATAACCCTTACTTTTGTACTATAAATTTTTACTTCATTGTAGTAATAAGCAACTGTGGACCTCAGTACCTCTCTCTGAGGAGTATAGGAAGCAATTTTTGTGTTTACCCATTTGTTACAATGAAAGGGTAGATGTGTGCACCTGTTCAAAAGTGTCCAATGAGGATTTACACCATTATCCTTCATGGTTCAAGATGCTGTGAAATACACAAAGGCTGAAGTACAAGTAAAAGATTCTGTATGCACCAATGGCCATTATCAATAATATATTTATTATGATACTGAACTGAAATCTTTCATAGGTCAGCTGTATTTAACAGGGATTTCTCATGGTGATTGAAAGAATGTAAAAAATTATGGAAAAGCAATGAGTCAAAATAAGTCATAAAAATTTATGTCCTTATAGATGCAAATACTTATTATGCTTTCAAATTAGACATTTACCTTGGAACATCAGGTCCTTATTCTTATAGTAATAAACCAAATGGTGTTATGAACAGACTTGTTACTCCCATCTCCCAAACTAATTGGAATGTGGCATTCAACAATTGGTTTACCAGTTTCCAGTTGCATTAGTTACTTTTCTCTCATTGCTGAGACAAACCACCTCACATCCAAAGTTAAAGAAGAAAGGTTTGTGTAGGTTACAATTTGTCCTTAATCAGCTAACTCCAAATCATAGTGGCATTTCATTCCAGAGGAGAAACAGTGCATGGCAGCAAAAGGCAACAAAACAAACCAGGAAAGAGAAGAACAAGCCTCTTTCTGTCCTTTGTGTTGTATCCAGTCTACCAGAATTAGGGTGGTTCCAATCCAATTAGTGGACTGATGTAACAAACACCTACCCTAATCCCAGCATCCTTAATCCTAGCATTGTACCACCGTTCAATCACATACTGTAGATTCAGCCATCTCCAAAAAATTCCCATCTGAAACCGCACGAGGCTTTGCTAGGACATCTAGATTCAAACATTACAGCAATTGATGTTACATTTGCTGATGGATCACAAGTCGACCAGTGCATGAACCATACGCAGGAATAAAGCAGAAATTCCAAGTGAAATGTTGCAATTTCAAAACAGAATTGCACAGTGCAATCACTGGATTTCAGAAACATTTACACTGTCCTTTGATTTTTTTTTTTCTTTCTCACTCTCTTTCCAAAAGTTCTAAAGCAGTTGCTCAGGTCTTGATCATTGGTTTAATTTTGCACTGGCAATGCTTCCCTTCTTACACAGGGCTATTTTAGTGGGAATCTGTGGTAGCTCCTGGTTTTGGAAATACACTCTGGAGATGGAATGTGGGTTTTCAGAGGAAGCAGGTATGCACATCAGTAATCTTGGCTAGTCTGGCCCAACCTATCTTCTAGTCCCTCTCCAGATAGCAACCACTTCAGGAGATGCCCTGAGGGTATATAAAACCAAGAGGAATTAAGAGCAACACCTTTTCTTTTTTCATCCTTGTTTTGCATATGGGAACTTGTTCAACCTTCACACTCTGAGGAGGAGCTGTTTAATATTTTTCTGCATGTACACATGCCTATTCCACCATGAAAAAATCCCTGTTAAATACAGCAGACCTATGAATAGGCATGAGTGGGATGCAGGGAGAAGTGTTGATTATGAAACTATTTTACATCTGGAATTATACTATAAGAGAGGGAAAATGGTCAAAGGTACCTTATGTTCAGACTTTCTTTGGCTTAAGAGACAATTCTGACTTGTGTTCAAAGTGTTGATGTAAATTGCCAGAAAACCAGATGCCTCTGGGCCTTAGGGTGAAATCTGATGCATCCACTTGGTCCTCCATGCCCTATGGACCAGACTTACAAGCCAACCCCAGCTGAAGCCTCTACTGGGCTGTCTCTACCTCTATCTCATTTTGTTAAAACTCCTCAACAGCAATATCCCTTACAGGAGGTGGATAAAGACTTTGGCCTACCTGGACCCATAAGTCTTCTGCTCTCAATGACCTCAAAGAGAAAGAACAAGATCTGGGAACGTTTTCAGACAATACTGATAAGTACATTGAGGTCTTTAGGGGACTTACTCAGACCCATAAACTGGACCGGAAAGGTATGATGTTGACCTTAGGTAAAATATTGACTTCTAGTGAGAAGCAGGCAACATTACAAGCTGTTGTTACATTTGGAGATAAATATCATACTGTTAATTTTAAAAGACCAGAAAATAGAAAATGAGGGAAAGAACCAGTTCCTCCTGGAGTCCAGGTACTTCCTATACAAGATCCTTTAGAAGGAACAGTTATGTGCAGCTACAAAACAGCAGTCCCGTGAAAGAAACAGCTGAGGCTGTAAAAAGAACAATGAGAAGATGGTGTAGGTCCCTTTTTAAAAACAGTTTTTGCCTCCACTGGTGAAAAAGTGTTTTTTCCTTCTGATACTTACACAGCGATCTCTGCTAATTGATAACCTATAGGAAAAGTTCTGCCTAGTCTATTTATAGTTACGAACCTAAAAACTGTAAAAGGGCTGTAGAGGTTCAATTTGGCCAATATATCTGAGAGTGCACTCCGACTTAAAATAATTATTTTGTGTGTTTTTGTTTGCCCATGTGTCAGTTCAGTGTGTGTTCATGACTCGGTAAGGCCCCTTTTGCTGCTTTATTTAAGAAAAATATTTTTTCAGCTCCAACATTTCTTTCTTTCCTTTTGGTTCTTTCTGAAATTTTCATGGAAAATCCATTTGTGTAGGTTTTCAGGGTAGCCAAACTTATTTAAAACATTAAAAAAATGAGGACTGATAGTCTCAAGGTTTACATAGGAATACAAGTCTTACATTTTTACAACACAAACGTTACATATAATTCTAATAGTTACATGTGTTTCTAATGGATCCTAGCTGGTAAGGATACATTATCTTCCAAATTTACTTCCTTGGCTTATAGATAAATAAATATCCATAATATTTCAGATGCTTGTGGTTCATATAGCTTAACAGTAGGGTAAGACTAAAGAGTCCTTTAAAGTTGGTAACATATTTCCATCCAAGTTGTTAGATGACCAAGATAATATAAAAAAATCAGTCTTATAAATGCAAATCTATTATTGTCTATGTACCATAATCAAAGAGGTTTTCTTAGTCAAGCTTTAAATAAGTATTATCTGTTATGATGAATTATGTAAAGCAATTGTTTTTAGTTATAATTAAAGGGTTAAATTTTCTATATCAAACAATATGGCTTTCTAAAAAATAAATATTTAAGTGCTCTTGGTTAAACTTACAAAACTACATTTAAAAACAAAGGCTCTATGTTTTACTAATTATTAGACTTTTGGTCACTGAAAAGTGAGCTTTAATTGTTAGGAGTATTTGAATGTTGACCTGTGTCTCAGTTACTTTCTTGTTGCTGAGACAAAATACTTGACACTCAAAATCAAAGGAGGAAAGAGGACACCACGATGGCGGAGTGGTAAGCTGCAGAGAAACAGCCTCTCTGAGAGTCGCCATCCAGATGCTGGAATATAGCGATGTGAGGAAAACAAGGAGGAGGTGAGTGGGCCTCCTGGACCCAGGAAGCACGTGAAGTATGAATTAAAGCCCACAGAGAGAGTGAAGAGAGAAACTTCAGCGAAGAAGAAGGAGGTATCTAGTGGTGCCTTCTCCCTGAAACGGGACTCACCGTGTAAGCAGAGAGATTCAGACCTGTGGACATGTGGTGATTGTCCTTTGAGAGGACATCTAAACACATGCTATAACAACATGTGAAATGTTTTGGATGTTACCTTAGTTTGTGATATAACTTATACCATATATTTTATTTGGAGAGAGAGAGAGAGAGAGTGTGTGTGTGTGTGTGTGTGTGTGTGCATGCTAAAAGCAAGCTATGCTATGTGTCTAACTTTTGAAGTTAAATATTTGTTTTGCTACCAGAGATTGAACTCAGGACCTTGCGCTTGCAGGCAGATGCTTATGCCACTCAACTATAATCACAGCACACTGAACTTACATTTATAAGGTTTAGACTACATAAGTTTAGTACATGCCAAGTAACTAATAGGTGTTCTCTTTTATATGTCTTCTAGACCTTACACATATCAAGTGATCAAAATTTTATATATTTTTAAGTTTGGTCCTAACGTTTAAACTTGATCTGTATTTGTTGGCTTTGATCAGACAAGTGTTTTTGTTTCTGTATAGATGAGATACACTTGTGTATTTGGTAGTGGGTCTGTTTGTTGTCATTAACACTGTTTCCTAAATTTATTAGAACTATAAAGATGTCTTTAATTCTTTTCAATAAGGTTACATGTCACAAAACTTGTTGAAGGAGTCTAAAATTTGTCTTAAGAGTGGAAACTAAATGTATATGAAGATTTCTATGTTGCTGTTATGTCGATTATTGCTAACCTCACAGTGTATCTAGTTGTATATTTGTGTCTCCCAGGTGTACAGGCCTTCAAAGACACAGGGCTGAAAAGACATCTTGGCACACTGGTGACTTCTAGCTAAAGTTGTTTATGATAATGAACTCTATTAGGATCAAGCATCTGGCTTTCTCTTACCTGTATCACAGCTGTTTGTGATGAAATGTGCATACCAATCCAACACGAGACAGTCAGCCAGATGAGCTGGGTACTTTTTGAAGGATTGTACTTCATGACACTATTAAAGGATGATAAATTTAGCTACAAGTTCTTTATGTCATAAAGATAATAGACTAAAAGTTACTATGTACTAAGATTGGTATTGAGATGTATTTCAGAGCTAATAACAAAACCTAATAGGTCTAATATAATAATGTCATTGTAATTGTTGTACTAAAATGTTATGTTGCCCTCGACTCCAAGTTTTCTCCGTAAAGTTTTATAATTGTTATCTGCTAACATTCCGCAGGGATTCAACTTCTATGACAACAGTGACTGGTAAGGAAATAACAGTTTCTTGGTCACATTATACATTTCAACTGTTCTCCTAGGGTTCAAAACTGAGGTTGGAAGCCCAGAGCTAGAAAGACTTAATAGTTTAGCCCTGCCCCTTTAACAGCAGCAAGATAGAGGCCATAGGGGACCTTTTCTGGAGGTTTCTACATCTTTGGTGAGCCACCCAATCTCCTGCACTGGGAGATTGTTGGACCCCAGAGGACAGGTGTCAACCAAAGTACAGTGCTAAAAAGGAGGAGAGAGAAAAGTCTGCACACTTCCATCAGAAGCCACATGGCCTGGGCTGCTGGCACTGCCAGAGCAGCTGAGAGACTGATGTTGATAGGTAACAAGAGGTTAAATTTACACAGGTCTCACTTTAACTTGATCTTAAACACACAGCATAAAAGTATAACCAAGAGATATATGAAAATAATACCATAGTAATAAAGGCTAGATATAGAAAAGGGGCTCCATTCACTGATGCCTGCTGGCAGTTTCCAGCACACTTGTAGCTGACCATTGTTATGTTTCAGTGAGAAGAGAAACCTATATTGGAAGCTATAAAAGCTGAACAACAGTCTGTAAATCCCTAGCTAAAATTGTTCTTCAAAATCATCAAACCCTGTATCTTCTTACAGTTAAAACTGGGAGGAGTTAGCACTTGTGACAAATATCAGACTTACAGAAAACTTACGTAAGTAGAGAGATCTAGGTTACGATGGCTGTTCCAGCCCCTTAAAAATGATGTCTGGATGTGACTCTTCTCCCCAGTTTGCTTCTCTGTTCTAATGCTCATGCTGTGGCCACGTGTCCTTTAGCCTCTTGGAAAAATTTGTTTATTCTCCCCTAAAGACAGCCAAATTCCAAAGGAACATGCAGATGGAACCAATGACAAATATACCAGACTCCTTTTACCAGGATTCACTAGCTCAGTCTTGTTAAGGGAGTTCATAACTACTAAACCCCAATGTGTCTTTTATCCAAGGCCCTTTGGGTTAGCTTTAAGGAAAAGGCCCCTACTGTAATCTACCCTGAACTAATCCTTCACAGTTTGAAGCAGCTAGTTTGAAACTATGCCCATTCTACCTAACCACAATTAGGGGTAGCTCTTTGGGGTGAGGGGTTGGAGTTTGTGTCTGGATGTCTTTTCAAAGTCCCATGCAGTCATGGGGATGGGGAGTTTCAGAGGTGGCTGAATCTAGAGTTTGTGACTGATTGATGGTCCAATGCTGGGGTTAAGGGTGTGAGTGCTACGCCTGCCCTGGGGGGAGGTAGCCTTGCATACACTATAAAGGGAGGGAAAGAGGCTTGCTCTCCCCTCTTTTATCATTGCTTTTGGTACCTTCCCCTGCATTGAACTATTGCTTCTCCGCCATGTGCCACCCTGCCCTGAACCCAGCCAATTATGGACTGAAACCTCTACAAACTGTGAGCTAAATAAACCTCTTTCCCTCTCTAATTTTTGGTATCAGGCATTTTGTTCCAGCAACAAGAAAAGTAACTAAAATGGAGATATTATATGCAGCCAAGTCAGAGAGGGACTGAGCTCTCAAGGAAGTCAGTGAAAAATAAAGATACTAGAATTGTGGCTAGACATGTATTTGAAGTACTCAAGATAGAGATACATAGGCCAGGGCTACATGCTTCCTTAAGACATGAACAGTAATTTGAGTTTGTACTGTAATTAGCACAACTTGGTCCAAAAAATCTAGCTAGACATCAGTCACCCAGGTGGTTGACCAGAGCATCCAGACCCATCCCTTTCCAAAAATGTCTTGCTCTTTCCATGTACCCACACTGTGTGACTTGTTTCCCTATTAAATTAATAGTAGCTAAGCAGCTATACTTGTAATCCTATAGGTGAACTGTAGTTTGACCCATGTGGTACCCACATTGTGACTTTGCTTTATAAACTATTCCTGACAAAGGACCTAAGGAGCAACCTGCTCTTGGGACCCCACCTGTCTCTCAGGAGCTCTCACAATATATCTTTCCGACCCTTGATGTCTGTTGTTCTTTAGAACTCATTCTTTGATTTCAGGGGACACACACCTGGCGCAGGTTGGGAGTTATGTTTCTCCTGTATCACAAGGGGGAAATGGGGTGACAGAGTACAGGGCAGATGAAAAGCTGGTCACATCACGGTGACCAAGAAGCAGAGCAAGGAAGGAAGGAGCTGGAGAGGAAGGTGTACCCGTGCAGGTCATGCCCACCTCTTCTGTCTAGACCCTGCCACCGCACAGCGCATTTAGCTGACCATATTCAAGCGATTCCAAATGCATAAACCATAGCAAAGCTAAAAGTAGATGTTTGCTTTTCACTGTATTTTCGAATGTTATGAATCTTAATGCTCACATCGCTTACCTAATGATTAATATCATTTCCTTGAGGGCATTCCTGTGGGGAGTCATGGTTATTTTACCATTGTTTCTTTAAAGACCACATTGCAGCTGAGGGATAAGTCTATAGTGGAACATTAACTGTGGACTTTTATAAGCTATGCTCAAAAACCATGCATGCATCACTAGATCATCTAACAGCTTGTCATATTTTAAAGGGTACTATTTCTCCCTCTATTCCAATATAACATCAAAAGTCCCTTACCAGTACAAACATACATATTTTATTCTGATCCCCTTGACTGCTGACATTAGTCAATATTTACACATTTGTCAACTAATTTCACTCAGACTGTTTCTGGCAATGCCAAGGGCACTGAACCCTGCCGAATAAAAACATTACTCGTCCTTCTTCAAACAACACCTGAGTGTCCTCGGAACTGCAAGGGACAACAATGGAACCATGTGACCTGATGAAATCATCCCTGGGATGACATTTCCACATCCTGCCCTTACATTAAAATCAAATATAATGATCTCAGCCTTTCTCCCTGATTATGAGTTTCTCTCTTGGACTCGCCTGCTGCTGTCTTACTGTGTAATGATAAATTCGTAAATTTTCTATATTCCTTGACTATTAGTGGTAAATTCTTTTTACCACCTGAAGCACCAGCCTTTGCCACACTGTACCTTAGTTGACAATTTCTTCTGTCAATTTACTCCCCTATACTCAGATGCTTACTATTCCTTATAATCTGGATAGGATCTCCAAAGTTAGGACAAAAACAACAATTTGTAACAAGGAAAACTCGGAGACATCTATAGGAAAAATCTTGAAAGTTTGGGTATCTTCTAAATAATTCAGCTGCAAAGGGCTTCATAAGGAATGACCAATTACTGCTGACATTACCAAAACGAGAAGAGCCAGTGAAAAGGAACAGGACTCCTTTAAAGCTCTGTGAAAACATCCGTTTGAAGCGCAGACATAGCGGATGCTGAGGCACCTTCCACTCATTCCAAGGGACTGATCAGTGTGGGGACACACACCTGCAATCCCAGCACTCTGCAGGCTGAGGTGATAGGGTGGCAACCATGAGTCCAGCCTGGGAAACAGTGACTTGGTGAGGCCCTGTCTCCCCCCAAAATCTGTAGCTCAGTGACGGCCCTAAGTTCAACCCCCACCACCAGAAAGAACGAAAGAAAGAAACAGTGACAGAAATAAAAGAGAAGAGAAAAGAAAAAGAAAAAACAAAAGAACTGCTAATAGCCTCAGACACTGGTAGGACTTCAACTATCAACTCATCTTTCAATGTCAGCTCAGTCAAAAGAGTAATTGCCTTCTTAGTGAACCTTTGTGGCCAGGCTTTTCACAGGCCTCCTCTAAAAGTTTAATAGTAAGGGGAAAGTCTTGAACTGATGAGTTACCGTTTCAGTGGTCAAAGTTGGTAAGTCGCTCTCTCGCCTTGCCCTCTCCGTCTGTAGTTGGCATCTTCTCTCCCCACCCTCTGGGGTCCCTCCAGTTTTAGAATGTGCTGTTTTTTCCTGGTGCTTATTCTGATTGTCTTTTCCCATTTCCTCTGCCTGTCCAGCTCTTCCTCCTGTACCCTCATAAATAAATACTTACTCAACTTCTCTACTGTACTGGGACGTGTGCTAAAGTCCTGGTATTTAGCAGAAATGGGTGATTCTTGCTCTCATATGTATATATCATGCTTGCATTTACCCCTTCGTCCCAGTCTCTCTACTGTTTTATTTTTCTTTCTACTTTTTTGACCTGTGTTAACTCAGTATAATATAGGATTAAATTTAAAGAGTATCACATGTATATTGAATGTAATGTTCTGCTTTTAACCCTATATTTTAATGTTTTTTTCAAAATTCAATATAAAACAATGACTAAAGTTAATTAAATAGAGTCTCAGGTATTGTCTATATATTGAGAAACATTATTAATTTTCAGCAAAGTGTAGTGAGGTTATTCACATCAACTTGTCTCATTTCTGCATTTTTGTCATGATCGTTAGTGTTGCGGTTCTTGCTCAGGACCTTTGCGCTGAGTTACACCCCCAGCCTTTTATTTTGCTTTTATTTTTTAGTTTGAGACAAGGCCTCACCAAATCTTTAAGTTGCTCAGGATACCCTTGAATTTACAATCCTGCTTCAGCCTCCCAGAATGCTAGGCTCACAAGTGTGTCTGGCCAGCTGTATACCATTTTGGGTCAAATTTTGTCACCAAATGACTATCAGAAGTACACTTAATAAAATTATTTTACAATTCTCAGAACTTTAAATTTTAGAATAAGGATTAAAGTAGTTTGACTTTCTGAGTACATAGCAGGCATACAATAGGCAATTTTACTTTATTTAATGGTATCTAAAGTCGAATCAATATATGTGGATCATATAAGGATAAAAGCCAGTTGGTTGTTTTGTTTATTGCAAACAGGATATTTCCTTTTTGTCTTTTTCCTGAGAGTATTGACTTCAGAGCACTTGTGATTGAAAATGTTTTCCTTCTGTTTTTGAGCTGTAAATCCTTTTAAAACACTCAGTAGGCATGTCATCAGCTGCATCATCTAGGGATGACACTTTCAAGAACCTGGGAGCCATTTGTTTTGAAATCTAAATGTCACAGGAGCCAGCACCCCCCACCCCCAGCTATGGAGCCTCCACGAGGGGCTGCCTTTTTCCACCATGCAAAACTATCTCCTCTCATACGGATAGATGTTTGCTTTTCCTTCGGGAAAAGCCAGTTTGCTCTGACAGACACTCCTCTACCTCCTCCTGTGTGTGACAGGCAGTGCTGTCAACCCTTGCTTGAGGATTAGTTGTAGTTTATCTTGAAAACCTGTATCGAGTCATGGCAGTTTGCTAACACCATGGGCTGAATGTGGTTTGTTCCTTAAGGGTTTGTGTGTGGCCTTTGGTCATCAGTGTGGTGGCATTCAGGTGGTAGAATAGTGAGACATGGCTAGGACTTTGGAGATGCTGCCCTTGGAACAGGCTAAGGTAGGTCTTGCCTACAAGACCTTCTGTTCCTGGGACAGTGAGTTGTTAGGAGGAGTGAGCCTTATTATTGACTTTTTTCTCTAGTTTTCTATCTTACCATAAGATCACTTTTTTTCCTTTTTTTTTTTTATGTACAGGATCTTGTCATGTGGTGCAGGCTGGCCTTGAACTCACTATATAGCCCAGATTGGCCTCGAACTCACAGCGATCCTCCTGCTTCAGCCTCCCAAGTGCTGGAATTACAGGTATGCACCACCACACCAGATAACATATGATCACTCTTGCACAAGCTACCATCGTGATATTTTCCACCATGAGCTCCTCAACAGAGGCCAACTGACGGGGCTGCCCAAACTGTGAGCTGATAACCTCTCTCCCTCCCTCCCTCCTTTCTCTTTTTTCTTTCTGTCTTTCTTTCCTTATTTTTCCTTTTTTAAGCACTAGAGATTGAACCCAATGGCTACTGAGCTGCATCCCCTGACCTAACTTCTTTTGCATGCATTATTCAACCTCAAGTATTTTGTTATAGCAACAAAAAAATGGACTAATGCGTTGTATAAGGCAGTGAGATTTTTTTCTCCATGCAGTCTCTTATTAAATTGCCTGTAATGTGCTTTATATTCTGGTTCATTGCTTATCTAATAATTAAAGTGTTTTCTTTCTCTATTACTTTTGTGGGTATTTCAGAGAAGATTTTGTTTTTAATTATGTTTCCTCCATGGTTTATACCATGAAAAGTCACCACATTTTAAAGATAATGTTTAGTTAACTTTAATTCTTTCCTAGTGTAATTGTGGTTTACTCATGCTAATTTTCAGTTAATGTTAAATTAACTTGCATAATTGCATTTATTTGCTAATGATGCCATGCTATTTATAAAGGCCTTTTATGTTCCATAGCCTAAAAGTAATATATTGAAGCCTGGTACAGAATCATACACTTGTAATCCCAGCTACTATGGAGGCACAGACAACAGGATTCTGAGTTCAAGGCCAGCCTGGGCAACATAATGAGAACTTGTCTCAAAAAACAAACATGTGGAAATAAAAACTGTAAGTAATATGTTGCATGTAGAGACCCAAATTTACTACTGAGTCCAGGCAGTTGAAAGATGCCCTTTTTAAAAGTGATATGTGTGACTCTTGAATATCAGTCCATCAGAGATTGCAGGCAGAAGTTCCATCGGTCAGTTCCCTGCAGATACATGAGCTATTTCAAGTGTTACAAATCTGCAGGTATTTTCAAGATTTGCAGCTTTGTTCTGTTAAACTGTCATTGGCTACATGTGAGAGCATAGCTGGCTTGAGGACCTTCTGGGGGCATCCTGTGAATCTAGAGGAGGGGCAGGGTTTCACAATTGGCTCAATCCAGCATTTGGATTCTGTTTCCCTCTCATTCCATTGGCTGTGCAGCCCCTGTGTGGCATCGTGCTGAGGCTGCTTTCCTGGAGGAGAGGATATGTATGTTCTCTGCTTTACTTCTGCTTACCCTGAGGGAAACCTTTGCCCCAGTACTTCAAGCAAGGCTTCTGAGGCTCATCCTGATGTGACCACTTATTCACACCACTCTCCCCAAATCAAAGCCTGAAACTCGGGCCATGAATTCATCCTTGTGAATAGGATCAGTTTCTTCTGAGTTGCAAGTTCTGCTTTTGGAAAATGGTGTTTTGCTTTGTTTCAGCAAGGTGCTGGTGGAGTCAACAGATACCAAGCCAGCACCCAACTCAAGATGTACAGTATAAGTCACCAAGTCTTATGTGAAACTGTGCAGCACAGAATCTGCTGTGGCATACAGAAGTTAGTTCTACGAGGTTCAAGGGAAGACTCATGCTGTGCTTGTTTGGCTTATCTTCTCACTGCTATGAGCACACCAGTGATGACTCACTAGTGTGTGACACACCAACTTCGAGTGAAGACCAAGCTGCAGTAGTTACTCCAGAAAATGAGCTGTGGAGGGTGACTGATGCATGCAAGAGCCAGTACAAATTTTTTGTACTTCTTTCTGTGTATCATGACCGGCAATCTTAATCTACTCTTTCCTTTCCTTCCCTTCCCTTCTCTGACTCTTTTTCTTCAGTACAGTAGTGGGGATTTAACCCAGGGTCATCATACTGAGCTATATCCCCAGCAAATTTTTTATATGTTAGTAAATCAATAAGTTTGTCAGGCAGAATTTGAATTTGTGATCCCCTTGCCTCAGCCTTCCAGAGTGCAAGGGTTACAGGCATGTGCCATCATGCCCCGTGACCTTAGGAATCTTACACTGAGATATTCACATCCCTAGATGACAGAGTCTCTGTCACCCTGAACTGTGTGATAAAATGGTACAGAAGGCTTTGCCATTCCTGCTGGAACAGCATAAATAAGAAACTTTGGCTTCATTAATCTACAGTTTGGGGGTTAATATTGCATCATAATCTAGCCTAGACTGTTTAGAGTAAAACTGCTAGCTTTTTAAATAGGAGACTCCTGGTTATTCTCCAGTAATTACTACACAAAGTCCACCTAAGAGTACTATTCTTAAGATCACAAATAAGCTAAAATGAAAATATAGCTTTGTGCCATTAAATTGAGAATTTATAATGTTTTGTATTCACATATGACTTTCATGTTTCCTGACTTTTTTCACATGTTTTACTCCTTTTCTTCCTGCCCCTGAGTTAATGATGTATTGGAAAAGAGATTTTCCTTGCAGGTTATAGAGGAACAAGATGAGCTTGAATTTATGCAGTCTAATGCATGACTAAGGGAGAGATTTATTGACTCTCACATCACATTTGTGCCATGCTGTATGTTAAAACTGTTTCTCTGAATAAGTACAATAGGGTTCCCTGTTAAAATTAGGCCATGTTTCCTATGATTTTCTAAAAAGAGGAGACCATAATTATCCTTACCTTTAAAAGAGTAAAAAGTGTACTGCATTTGCCTTGAGATAACTGGTTAGAGATTAGTATTTACTTGATGCTTGCCAAGAAACATGAGAATGATTTAAAACTCTTCTTTATTATATTTAGTGAGTTAGTCTAACAAATGCCAAATCTAATACCATATATCTCTGAAAATGGCACAGGAATATTTTATTATAAAGATATTTAAGAGTTGGTCATACAGCTTAATGGTAGGATATATAACTAGCATGTATGAGGCCCTGGGTTCAATCCTCAGACTGGGGGAAAAAGTTAGTTACAAAAAGCATTTGTTTTCTAACTAAAAGCCAAGGTTACAACAAACATACCTTGAAACACAACAAGGCTTGGCATATTAGAGGTTGTACTAGGGATCCCCAAGTGACTCTCAGGCTTGCTGATTTACTGCAAGAATTCACAGGGCTCAGCACAGCAGCAGAATGCTTGGTGATGCTTTATTTACAGGGAAAGGATACAAACAAAAGAAATAAGAGCATCCAGGTATACGTTTCTAGGGTTAGGGTTAGGGTTAGAGATAGTTCCAATTGGACTCCTATGGGATTTGCTCAGTTCTCCAGCAGTAATGTGTGACAACTCATGCAAAATGCTGTGAAGTATAAACGTCCTCGCTGTCCTTGATATCCAGGGTTTGACTGGAGTTCAGTCATGTGTCCTGGTAGTGCCAGTGTGACAGATCACAGCTCCAGTCCCTACTCCTGAGCCTCACCGCAGCAAACAGGCATGCACCACAAACACATCATGTTCCAAGGCCTCCGGTATGCAAAACCACTTCACAGTGTCCAGGCAGGATGTGCCACGGGCTCAGGAGCTATTTACTGGGACCTGGCCTGAAGTCTGGCCTGCCCTTGGAGTGGACAGGGCTTAAAGACCAGCTTTGTGGTTTTTAAAATGGAACTAAGAACATAGGAAATCGTAACTAACTCATGGGAGTGTAATAAAAAGAAGCAAAAAAATGTGTGCAAATGACACTCATATTTTATTCAAGAGGTTATGGGAAGTTGGGTTTGAGCCTTGTAATAGACATTTGACAGTTTAAATGTTTTATTCATTGTCTCATAAATTTGCTGGGTACAAGGCAGAACAAAATGTTTAGTGATACAAATAGGCCACCTCTCCTTGCAGAACTGACTGTGTATTAATAAAAAGCAGAGACAAGTTGAAGGCCTGGATAGCAAGTGTGATAAAGATGCTGGTCAGGTTAGTGCCAGTAGTCAGTGTAATAAGAGAATCTTAGATGGCCAGTGTGACCAGGTTAGTGGTGACCGCCAGTTGTACCAGCCATTTGCTTCACTCTGGCTGAAGGTGAGCAGAAGTTGCATGGGTCCTATTACTTTTCCTGCAGCCCTAGGGATGAATCCAGGCTTTACACATGCTAGGCGAGTGCTCTTCCACTGAGCTTAACCAGTACCTCAGGGATCATGCAGTAGTTAGTTTTTTGTCACCGTGATAAAAATAACTGGAAAAAAAAACAATTCATAGGAGGAAACATTTATGTTGGCTTACGGTTTTGGAGGTTTCAGCCCATGGACATCTGGCCCTGTGGTTTTTGGGCCACGAGGAGGCAGAGCATCCTAGCAGGGGGCTATGGAGGAGCAGAGCTGCTCACCTCATGATGGACAGGAAGCACAGGGAGCAAGACAGCCTGAACAAGGGGCAGGGAAAGATGTAGTCCCAGAGCCCACGCCCTCAGGATCCATTCCTTCAGCTAGGTGCCACCTCCCAAGTTCCAGTGCCTCCCATAATGACATCAAGTTATGAATCCATCAGTAGATTAAACTGTTGATGACACCGGAATCCTCATGATCCAATCACCTTCTAGGAGCCCCAACTCTGACCACATGAGCCTTGTCAGGAGATTTTAGATCCAACCCACAGCAGATGGGCTTTGAGTGGAGATTTGAAGGGTTTGTGTGTGTTTTCCTAGCTCTCGCTTCCTCTGACTTGATAACACAGAAACTGCATGAGTGGCTGGGCCACCATAGCAAGGACAGCTGTTCCGATTCGATTTTTCATGTGTGTGAATAAATGTTTGTACTAGTATAACGGTGAAACTTCTGTGTCAAAATTTTTGTTATAGCATAGACTATCCTATCTGACAAGTACAATGCCTAATGCATACCTAGGAGTTAGGAAGTTCCAGTCTCTTTTCCCCTTCCCTTCCCTTCCCTTCCCTTCCCTTCCCTTCCCTTCTTTTCCCTTTCTTTCCCTCCTCTCGCGTACCCTCCCCCTCATTATTTGTTCATGCTGGTCTTGAACTCCTTACATATCCCAGGCTGGCCTCAAATTTGTGGCAATCCTTCTGCCTCAGTCTCCTGAGTGCTGGGATTACAGACCTGTACGTCCACCACTGGTGAAATGTCCAGTTTGAAAAGAATACCAGGAAATTAAAACCAGTTCATTGCAATTTGATCAAAGAGTGCTTCGGTGTCAACAGGAAGAATTAGTTGAAAGGTAGGTGTGCTCTAGGCTTTTAAAAGCTTTGGGAGGGATTCTAATACTATATTTACATAATTCAGTGTATTTCAAAAATTTGCAAAGTAATTTAATCCCAGTTAGTGAAGTCTGCTGACTCTCTGCTTTGAACTCTCTGTCATAGTTCTCCTCCTGCCAGGTGACTTTGTAGATGCTGTCAACATATTTGAGTTAATTAGGAGTCCAACTGAGTTGGGAGTTCGGTTAACTAGGTAAAAGTGTGACACCCTTATGTAGCCTGCACTCACTTCCATATCTAGCTATGACATGGTTGGTCCCTGAATGAATGACTCTCCTGCCCACTCATATGTCACTGTATCCATTCATCCCACCAAACATGAAAGTTCAATGCCAAAGATCATAAAGAACTTCATTAGGGAGTGGTGTTCAGTCTCGAAGAGGACTCCAATGCCTCCTGTGTTACTGTCTTTCTGTAGTGTTATGGTTTATATCTTGAGGTCTCTGAGAGCCTTACAGGTGGGCTTGGAAGGTGACTGAATTATGCGGCTTATGCTGACTTGCTGTTTGTAGGTGGGCCGCGCGGGAGCAGCCGGTCACTGACGGTGCGGTCTGGGTGGGTTCATCTCCCTCTGTCCTCCCGAGCCCTGCTCCCATCTGTCATGTCCTCTGCCATGCTTTCCTGCTTTAGAGTCAGCTCACTATGGTCTGAAAAGCAAGCAAAATAAACCTCCCCTCCTTTGAGGTATTGCGTATTGACGGCACTGCGTCTGAGCAACGAGGAAAGTGACTCAGTCATGCAGCCTCCTCCCTGTAAATCTACACTGGCTGTGTTACTTGGTTTTGACCAGAAAAATGTGGTAGAAGGAGCCAGGTGACTTCTGTGGCTGAGTCAGGAGTCTTGGAGCTTCTCGGAACATGTACTGCAGGTGAAGCAAGACACCAACTAGACATCCAAACACCCCCAGACTGCCGCGGCAGGAAGCAGCCACCCGGGGCTGTGGGGCAGCACCATCCCTGCCACGGCTGCAGAGAGGCAGAGGGGCCAGCTTGTGCTTCCGGCCACCGCAGACCTGGGCATGGCTCTCACTCCACCCTGCATCTGACTACTGCAAAGCGAGGAGCTTGAAGTGAGACACGCCAAGTCGAGTTACAGCAATCTGCAGAAACTGAAGAGATGCTCATTAGGTACCAGTGCAGAACGGGAATAGAATCACTGTGGAGGAACCAAGGGCCACGGTGTGTCTCTACAACTTCCAGCCAGCGTCTGGGTCTGTTTTCTCCCACCTTGAACAGGCCTTGTGCTGTGAAGACACGGCCAGTGCGAGGGCCACCTGTCCACATGCCAGCAATGCCACCTTGCCTCGTGGAGCAGTGAGCCACTCTGCAGGGACCCCGAAGACCTTGCTGGTGAGACCTGGAGAAGTCTCAAGGCGACACAGGGAGGGAGGACAGGCTGAATGATTTGCAGTGTGGTGAGGCTGGACCTTCCATAAAGGCCTGGACGTCACCCAAACACCTCCAGTGGCTCTGCTGACAACATGAAGGATTGGCTGCCCAAGCCCCGCTCAAACCCTTGACCTGCCAAACTGCCATGTATAGAAAATGTTATCGTTTTAAACTTCTGGAAACAGATAATAGAGACAAGGGCTTTCCCCAAATTTATATAGCATTATGACAATACATTGTAAAGAAAGCTGGGCGTGATGGTGCATGCCCTGAATTCCAGCACAACGTGAGACTGAAGCAGGAGAATCACAAATTCGAGGCCAGCCTGGGCATCTTAGTGACTTAGGGAGACCCAGTCTCAAACCAAAAATAATTTTAAAAGAGCTGGGGGGAGGGCCTGGACACAGTGGCACAAGCCTATAATCCCAGCACTTGGGAGGCTGAAGCAGGAGGATGGCTTCTGGTTCGTAGTGAGACCCTGTGTCTAAAACAAAACAGGGCTGAGAGTATGTTTAATCCCCAGCACCACACACACACACACACACATACACACACACACTGTAAAGAAGAAAAACTAACCTAAATTTTATTTCCTCCCTGTTGTGGGAATTGAATCCAGGGCCTCATGCATGCTTTGCCAGTGCTTCCCCTCCCACTGAATTACATCCCTCGCCCAAAAAGTAACTTCTAGTCCACTGTGTGGGAGAAAAGACTGACTTGCTTTTCTCGTCTCTCTGTTGAAATTATTATAAAAAAAATAAACAGCCAAAAGAGAAGGAAGAATATAGGGTTCTTTGCACAGTACAAAGTAATTAGTTATAAGACAGTTAAACACTACAGGGGAGGGAAATTTGTGGTATTTATCATTTGTTTGTAAAACTTGGAATTTGTTGCGTTTTCTTCCATTTAAAATAAGTTTTTAGGAGGCTGGAGATTTAGCTCAGTGGCACAAGTGCCCGTGTGACAAGCACAAGGTTGTGAGTTTGATCCCTGGCTAAAAAACAAACAAACAAAAAGCCTAAAATGATTTTTTACTTAATTGTGTGAGGGTTTTTTGTTTTTTCTCTTTTTTTTTTGTATTTTAATATTATTTTCGGTTTGTTCGGTTTTGGTTTCTTGAGACAAGCTTTCACAACGTAGCCTAAGCTGGCCTAAACGTGTATCCTCCTGCTTCAGCCTCCCAAGCCCTCAGATTACTGTGCCCAGCTTCATGTGCTTTTTTCCCTAAAGAGCTTCTGAAGATTTTCAGAATTCTGTGTTTAAAGAGAAGATTCCATGAACTTTGAAAGAGAAGGGAAAAATACAAATTGTCATATAAAATGTAGAAGGAATCAGAACAGCCTATACTTTTCCATGGCACTGGAATATAAATTATCATCGAGAAAAGCCCTTTTGATTTCTAACTAAAAACAATTTCCCTCCTAGGCTTTGACATACTTAGAATTCTCAGTCAAATCAGGGAGGTAAATAAAAATATTTTTCTGATTGGTATAGAAGGTCTTAAAAATTAGCCCTAGCTCTTTATTTTAGGAAAGTACTAAGCAATGCGTTCCAGTATATTTAAGCTGTGCAAACAGGATATGACTTAACACTGACACACTTTTATTTCCAAAAATGATGTCTCTCTGCCCTAGATTGTACCTGGTAGACTGCCAGAAATATCAGGAAAACACAACTGGCACTGTTGGCAGAAACACCCGAAGCACAGGGCCCTATGAAGTGAAATGACAAAGTGCCCCTTATCAGCTACATTTATTAACAAACTGCTACTATTCAGAAGAAAAGTTTGTGTGTAAAACTAAGGCGGAAAAAATACACACATAGTTTACTGTTTTTCTCTATAATAGCATTGCTTATATAACTTAAACCTCAGATTATTGGTAATTAGGATGTAGGTATTTGTCTTACCTCTATTCTTTTTCCCCTGTCTTTGGTACTGGGGATTGAACACAGGGCCTTTGAACTAAGCACCATTCTCAGTGCCTTTTTATTTTTTCTTTGAGGCGGGGTCTCACTGAGTTCTTAATTTTCCCAGGATGGACTCAAATTTAGGATCTTTTGCCTCAGTTGCCCAACCAGGCAGTGACCGTCTAGGAACATTGCCACCCTCCTCGGTCCTTCCTCAATCCTCACCTCCACACGTCCTTCCTGGCCAAAATGCATGACTTCCCTGGCTTTGATAGTTTTGCTTTTTAATATTCATCCCTAAGTATTTTCATTAAAGTTCTTTTGCACTTTACTGTATCTAAATGGAAGAAGACAGTATACATTGTTATATTTCCAGTTTCTTTTCCTCCTTTTCCAGTGTGTAAGATATAGCTCCATTGCTGCAGCAGCTACATTTTATTCACTTCTGGCACTGGTTGGTTTCATCCTGTGAATTTCACGGTTTAGTTATGGATTTAGACTGTGGATGGCTGAGTCATTTCCAGTTTGAAGGGTTAGCAAAGCACTGGGAGCTAAAACCAATGCTGTGAGTCTCACTGATAAGAGGCAGAAAGATACTGTTTATATAATTTAAAATAGTTAATCATCCTTGTAAATCCCAAATTGACTTTCATTTTCTCAAACTTAAAGACAATTTATTTAATACATTCAGCTGACCATCTTAATTGTACCCCTCTCCCATTCTTTTTTGAGACATGGTCTTGCTATGTAGCCCAGGCTAACCAAAGAACTCATGATCCTCCTGCCTCGGCCTCCCAGGTGGTATTGTAGGAGAGCAGTGCTATACCTGACTTCCCTCACACACTCTTACTCAACACCCACTCTTTAATATATGTGTATTCATTAAAGTGGCATTATTAGTTTTCAGATAACCTCACATGTTAGTTAAAGTAGTTGTTGGATAAATAAGTACAGCTGACCCACATCCACCGTGGTCAAAATGGAAATAGATTTAGGCCTCAGAGTCTAAAAAGAGTGGTTTACAAAAATTTCTTTACCTGTGATGGAATATTAAAAATACTATCAATTCAGCCAGGAGTAGCAGCACAGGCCTGTAATTTCAGCACTGTAATCCCAGGCTGAGCCAGGAGGATCGCAAGATCAGGCCCAGCATGGGCAACCTTGTCTCAAAATAAAAAGTAAAAATAAAACAGGGTGAAAGTAATAAGAACTGCAGGAGTAACAAAACCCAAAAGGCTTAATTGCTACTGTAAAAAAGAGAGCAAAAGAAAGTGCTCTAAAGGATAGAACTGCATGTATGTTTAAGTGTGGAAGACAGATGACCATACTACTGTTTTTGTTAGATTGTTGAGAACTGTTAACAGTCTCACTGTTTGAATGTCTACTTTGTATGCTTTAATTTTGTAACTTGAACAACTATTTCCAAGATGACAGTATGTAAATTATCAACTAGTGATTTCTTAGTCGGTTTTTTTTTGTTCTTTTCTTTTTTTCCTTTGGAATTCTGTATTGTTGCTACCCTTTTTTCTGTTTTGTTTGGGTTTTTGTTTTCTTTCTAAATAAAATTAAAAAAAACAAAAACCAAAAAAACGGGGTGGCGAAGGCCCGAGGTTCAGTCACCAGTGTCATGTTTGTGCACCAGTGTCATGAGTCCACCACTCAGTGGACTCTACACAGCTATCTCACCAGTGCACCGTTGGTAAGAAGGAAGGAGAGTCGGAAGGGAGCATGTGGATAAAACAAGACGCAAAAAGTAAGCACGTTAATTGGTCGTGAATGTGGATTTTCTCTCATTAAACACAGGCAATTACTGGTTGGGCTGGATTCATCCTTTCGTCAAGCTGGATTTGCCCTTTGCTCCCTGAAACTATGAAATGTTACAGTAGCTAAAAATGCTGGCTCACAGACATTCACAACTGAGATGGCAGTG
>PVJX010030309.1:0-22143 GCA_004027295.1 Dolichotis patagonum
ATCATTTTCTGTTATTCGGTTCAGAAAGCCCTGTAATTCTTTCACTCTATGCATGGCTTTATACTATTGTGTTATGTTTGATATTATTGTATTTGAAACTATGCTCAACTATAGCAGAGTAAGAGATATGGTGTTAGCTACTGTTGATGTCCAGTTGTCTTAATGTAAAGTACTGTGTTGCCTATGTTGTCCTGTTCTGGTCTGCTCTGTACTGCCCCCTTTTGTTTTATTCTCTTTTAAATTATAAAACAACAACAACAACAACAACAACAACAAAAAGAAAAATGATCTGGGAAATAACCTAAATGTACATTAATAGAGGAATGGATCAGTCATGCCTTCTTTCAAGAATATTTACTGAGCAGATGTATGCCTAGAACAAACCAAGTAAGGCAAGCCTGCTAGATGATGTAGGTGGAAAGGCAGCATAGAGAGTCTTAGCTTTGTTTTGTGAGAAATGGCAGCAATGCAGTACAGTGGCTTGATTTAACTTATACTGCCAATAATTACTCTGCCTTTAATGCGCAGAACACAGTAAAGGGCAAAGGCAGAAACAAGGAGACCAGGCAGAAGGCTACTATAGTGATCCAGGTGAGAGACAATGGATTAGAAAAATTTAGAATTCATTCTACAAATAAATCCAAAAGCAATTGTTCATGAATTGGATGTGAAGTAAAAATAGTAAAAATATCTTTCTGGCCTAAGCAACTAGAAGGATGGGATTCCATCAGCTGCTACTGGAAAAGCTGTAGGTAGAACAGCTTTGGGAAGATGAATAGTTCAATTTGGAACATGTGCAGTTTGAGATGCTTATCGTATATCCATGTGAAGAAGAATTGCACAGTGGTATATATAAATTTGGGTAACAGGAAAGAGCTCTAGACTGAAAAATACAAGTTTGGGCATCACCAATATATAAATGTACACTTTAAGCCATAGTGTGCATAGAATCACCAAAGGATGAATTCCATAGACAAGGAAGTCAAGGATTGATCAACATTCTCCATGAAATTTAATAGAACATAGTCTTATAAAATAACAGCCATAACCTATAGTCTGTCAGACTTACTTGACACATGATTTCCTGGGAAAAGACATGCAACAAATCAATGATGAAATAACATAGGTGTTGGAATTGTATAACAAAGTGGCTATTATAAAAATGATTGGATAAGCAATCATGAACACTCAGGAAACAACAGGTTAACATGCAAAGCATCAGCAAAGAAACAGATACAGACAAAAACACAAACTTTATTTTTTATTTAAAAAAATAATAAAAATGATGATAGAGAGTTTCAAAACAAGATAATAGGGGATTAACACTGGTTAATATATTGCATATTGTTATCTTCAAAGTAGTTGCTCAGATTACAATCTATAGACATAAAAATTGATCAAATAATGTAAGCACAAACAGTAAAAACACAAACTTTAGAACTGAAAAATATGATAACAAAAACAAAAATACTCAGTAGAAGGACTCAATAGCAGAATGGAGATGGCAAAGGAAAGATTTAGTGAACTTAATAAATACAAATGATTCACTATGAATAAGAAAAAATAGAAGATTTGAAAGAACCAAACAAAGCTTCAAGAACCAGTAAGACAACATCTAAAGGTATAATGTTTGGTATAATGATTGAATTGCTGAAATATGAGAAAGAAAAGTGAGTGCAGTGCTAAAATAATATTTGAAGAAATAATGGCAGAAATTTCCCTCAACTATTCCCAAGTTGGTAAAGACAAAAAAATTCAGATTCAAGCTGAAGAGACAGCAAACAGGCTGCCATAAAATCTATGCCAGGCTACATCATAATCAGCTAATGTAAATGAGAAAGAAAAAGATACTGAAATGACAATAAAATGATATATAAAAATGATACAATATCTGTAGGGAAAGCAAAGAGATACTATATATATATATATATTATATATATATATTAGACTAATATAAATATAAATATACACTATTATAACAGACTAATATATAAATATAATTGACTAATAATTTTTCCACTATTGAGTTCTTTGTAAAGAACTCAATAGTGTGTGTGATGATTGATAGAAAAGTTTGATTGTCAGAATTTTCCAATGTATACAACTGTAATTTATAGATTTATAGATGTAAATTTTAGATTTATAGTAATATATTTTGAACAATATGTCCCTTTATATGTAAATGGAAAGAAAGCAGGAAAAAGCAGAGCTAACATTTCTAAATTCCAATTGAAATGGTAAAATTCTGACTGAAAAGTATTTATTTTATAATTGCTACAGTAAGCACTAAGAAAATACAAAGACATAGTCCAAATCAGAATATAAGTTGAAACCTAATATTAAAAAATGATCAAAGAATATCCTGGATGGTGGGGACAGCTGGAAAACAATGAGTTCATGCTCTGCATGCCTCCATTACATTCCTGATGTTGGGGCCGGCTGGAAGACAGTGAGTTCGTGCTCTCGACCTCCTCCATTATACCCCCTTGCCTCAGATGGTTGGGCTGGCTGGAAGAGTGTAAGACCAACAGGAACCCCAACACCCAGAACAACAGCTCAGCACACAGACACACACACACACCTCTAAAGGTTGAAATAATCAGTGAGGCCAATAACATGGGAATGTCTGAAGCAGCAGTGAGGAGACAGCATTTGGACTCTGGAGGACTCCCTTAGCAGATCAGTCCCAGCCCTCACATCCAGAGGCCAAGATCAGCTTTATATCCAGCACATCTCTGGGATATAACATGGATATTATCATAGAACTGTGAACACCAGAAGAAGGTAGGTTCCTGGGATAGCTATAAAGAATCAACTACATCTGGAGAACATCCCCAAGGAATGGACTTCTTTCCCCCTCAGAAGAGAGGCATCAGTGCTAGTGATAGAGCTATATATCATGGGAGGCTGGAAAGCATCAAAATAGAAGACAAAATTAAAAAAAAGAGAAGGTGGAGAATGGCAAGATGCAGAGTGGGCTGTGGCCCCAGACCCTCAGCCCACCCAGGACAGGCCTGGAACTCAATGAAATGGATGAAGTTAGAAGTCAAACACTGAAACTTTCTGAAATGATAGCAGGAGAAGTGAAAAAACACGTAGAAATGGCTCTAGAGAAAATGATCTCTTGGGTACCAAAAAAACCCAATGATGCTTAAAATCAAAGATATTAGAGAAGACACAAGTAAAAGAATACATGAGCTTAGAAAAAGATGCAAACAAAAAATGCCCAACATAGGAGAGAAATAGAATTCATGAAACAGAGCTAAACAGAAATCCAGAGGATTAAAATCTCCATTGAAAGTATATGCAACAGACTGAATGAAGGATAGGATAGAATTTGAGATCTTGAAAAAACAGAATTTCAGCTAGTCATTATGAAAAGAAAGTTATCTTAAAAATAGCACAAGACCATGAATAATCAATGCAACAGCTACGAGACAAAGCAAAGAATAACACAGGATTGGTTGGAGTCAATGAGAAAGTTGAAGACAGCCCAAATGCCATAGCAATCATAAATATATATGCACCTAATACAGAGCACCCAACCATATAAGAGTTATTGGTAGACATGGAAAATCAAATAAGTAGTAACATAATTGTAACAGGAGATTTCAATACCCCATTGTCAGAGACACAGACAAACTAGAGAGAAAATCAGCAAAGAAATAACAGAGCTGGACCAAATCTGTGAACAAATGGAATTAGCAGAAAGAAGCCACACCCCGAGGCCACCCTGCCATTGGGAGAGTATTGGTGAAATACTACCCCATTTCCTCTCCACCACTCCAGGAACCCCCAGATCAAAAGAACCCAGGTGCCTAGTCCTGGGTTCCAGGACTGGCAACCAATGCAGGAAGCACCCAGGATGCAGCAGTGGGCTGATTCAGAGGAACACAGGAAAATATCAAGACAAAGGAGCAAAACACAATCTCAGAACTCCAGCACACAGAACAAGTTTGGGACACACAAATATAAAAGAAATTAGAAGTCACACACATGAAATTTCTGAAAAGTAACAGCTGAAGTAAAGAAGCAACTTAGTTCTTGTATTATTTAGTTATTTTTACATGCCTATGTCTAATGGTCTGGAAAACTATTTTGGAGATAACAACAGGCATTATGGTAGCCATTGTCAATTTCCTATTATCTTGTTTTCAAGTCCTGTATAATTTTCATTGTTTTGTTTTATTTGGTTTGGTTTTATTCTGTTTTGTTCTGTTTTACATTATTATATCTCATGGTATGGGCAGATATATTGAAGATAACAAGATATATGATGGTAGCCATTGTTGACTTCCTAACAACTTGTTTTGAAGTCCTGTGTCACTTTCATTGCTCTGTTCTGATTGACTTATTTAAATTTTATTTTAAAGAGGGTAAAATTAAACAGAACAAAACAGATCAGAAGGCAACAATGTAAGAGACACAGATTTCAAAGCAAGACAACTGGAGATCTTCACTGTCAATCATATTGTCTCTTGTTTTCTTCCAAGTAGTTGTCCATATCTTCACATACAATGAATTCGTACAAAAAATAGTATAAAACTGATCAGAACAGGATGATGAAGGCATTTTAGGTCTTCAAGACCAGACAATAGGGAAGTCAACTCTGGCTGCCATAATGTCTCTCATTCTCTTCAAAATAGCTGTCCATACCTTCATGCATGTTGAAATTAAACAAAACAAAACTGACTAAAATCATTTTGAACAGAGAATAATAGTATTGCTGGATTTCACAGCATGATGCTACAGAATCAGCACTGGGTACCCTAGTGTCTCTTTTTCTTCAAAGTAGCTGTTCATTTCATCATGCATTATATAATCAGTTCTCATACACTGTTTAGAAGTTCTACGCATGCATGAGTCTCTCCATGTATACCTATCCTTTCTGTATTAGAGGGAAAAAACAAAACCAAACACATTCCTAGAAAAACATGAAACAAAAAAGACATATAAACAAAAATGGCGAAGAGCCCAGGATACTGACAATATAGGCCTTCAAAACAAGGTGGTATGAGCATAATTAGGGCTGTTATTTTACATAATGATCTTAAAGAGTTCCTCAGATCACCACACAATAATATGTACAATTGTTTCAACCCTATGAATGTTAACTATTTTGTTCAAAGAACTTATAGTTTGTAGCACAATCATCTTAGCTATCCTAAGTGTGTTTATATAATTTTAGACATCTTTTCTTTTTCCTCATTTTCCCTGAGATATTATTTTTCCCCTTTAAGCAGATTCTTATCCTTTCAACTGTAATTACTGAGTTTTTTGTATCTTATATACTATTACCATTTCTGATACTAGGGAGAATATACGGTATTTACACATGTGAGTTTGGTCTCGAGTTGCATACATCTACTTATAAATATCTCAATTTGATCATTCTTTATAGCAGGGTACTACTCCATTGTATAAAAATACCACATCTTTTTTACCCATTCCTCAGTTGATGGGCATTTAGGTTGTTTCCAAGATCTGGTTATTACAAATTGTGCTGCTATAAACATGGATGCACATATATCACTGTGGTATGATGTTTTCAGTTTTTCTGGGAATATGCCCAGAAGTGGAATAGCTGGGTCAAATGGGACCTCCAATTCCAACTTTTTGAGGAATCTCCAGACTTACCCCCACAGTGGTTGCACCAGTCTACAGACCCACCAACAGTGCAGAAGAGTTCCTTTTTCCCCACAGCCTCTCCAGCATTTGTTGTCGGTAGTTTTCTTGATCCTAGCCATTCTTTCTGGGGTGAGGTGGAATCTCAGGGTTGTTTTAATTTGCATTTCTCTAATGACCAATGATACTGAACATTTTTTCATGTATTTATTTGCCATTTGTATTTCTTCATCTGAAAACTGTGTATTCATCTCAGATGCCCATTTTTGGAATGGGTCTTTCAATTTTGGGGATCTGATTTTTTTTTAATTCTCTACATGTTCTGGACAGAAGTCCTTTGTCTGAGGGACTGTTCACTAAGATTTTTTCCCATTTTGTGGGTTTTCTTGTCACTATGCTGGAGATTTCTTTCAACATGCAAAAACTCTTTAATAGGATGCGATCCCAGTTATTGATTCTGTCAAGTATTTCGCGTGCGGTTTGATTCTTGTTCATGAATTCTCTACCTACCCTATGTCTTCAAGATTTCTACCGACTTTGTCTTCCAACAAATTTAGTGTTTCTGTTTTAATATTTAGATCTTTGATCCATTTAGACTTTAGTTTAGTACATGGTGTTAGGCATGGGTCTAGTTTTAGTTTTTGGCATATGGAGAGCCAATTTTTCCAGCACCATTTGTTAAAGAGACTATCTTTCTTCCAGTGGACGTGTTTGGCCCCTTTATCGAAGATAAGTTGTTTGCATGTGTTTGTAATTGTAGTTGTATCTTCTGATCTGTTCCATTGATCTTCAGGTCTGTTTTTATTCCAGTACCATGCTGATTTTATTACAGTAGCTTTGTAGTATAACTTCAAGGCAGGGATTGTGATGCCTCATGTTTGCCTTTGCTCCTTAGAATTGCCTTTGCTATTCTAGGTCTCTTCTGGCTCCTGATGAATTTTAGGAGTGATATCTCTTGATGTGTGAGGTATGCTAGTGGCATTTTGATTGGGATTACACTAAATCTGTATAACAATTTTGGGACAATGGCCATTTTCACAATGTTTGTTCTTCCTATCCATGAACAAGGATGTCTTTCCATTTTCTGAGGTCCTCTTTGATTTCTTTTTTCAGGCTATTATAATTTTCCCTAAATAGATCTTTTGCTTCTTTTGTTAGATTAATTCCTAAGTATTTCATTTTGTTGGATGCTATTTTGAAGGGTGTGGCTTCTAATTTCTCTCTCAGTGGTTTTTTGTTAGTGTGTAGGAATGCTATTGATTTTTGAGTGTTGACTTTATATCCAGCTACATTACTGAATTTATTTATTATATCTAAGTGTATTTTGATGGAGTTTGGGAGTCTTCTATGTAGAGTATCATGTCATATGCAAATAATGATAATTTAACCTCTTCTTTTCCTATCCTTACTCCTTTTATTTCTCTTGTCTAATTTCTCTGGCTAGTATTTCCAGCACTATATTGAATAGGAGTGGTGAAAATGGACATCCTTGTCTTGTGCCTGATTTTAGGGTAAAGGCTTTCAGTTTTTGGCCATTTAATATGATGCTGGCTGTTGGTTTGTCATAGATGGCCTTTATCATATTGAGGTAAAGACCATCTATTCCAATTTTCTGTAAGGTTTTTATCATGAATGAGTGTTGGACTTTATCAAAAGCTTCTTCTGCATCTATAGAGATGATTGTGTGGTTCATATTTTTGGCTCTACTGATATGGTGGATTACATTTATTGATTTGCATATGTTGAAACATCCCTGCATTCCTGGGATGAATCCCACTTGGCCATGGTGTATAATCTTCTTGATGATTTGCTGGATTGTTTGCCAAAATTTTATTGAGAATTTTTGCGTCTATGTTCATTAGGGAGTTTGGCCTGTAGTTCTCTTTCTTGGTTGGGTCTTTCTCAGGATTTGGTACTACAGTAATGTCTGCTTCCAGGAATGAGTTAGGGAGAATTGTTTCCCTTTCAATTTCATTGAAGAGTTTGAGGAGTGTCAGCATTAAATCCTCTTTGAATTTCTTGTAAAATTCCACAGTGAATCCGTGTGGACCTGGGCTTTTCTTTGTTGGTAAGGATTTAATTACATTTTCAATTTCGTTAATTGAAATTGGGTTATTCAGCAGATTTACATCTTCTTGACCCAGCTTTGGTAATTCATATGTTTCTAGGAATCTGTCCATTTCTTCTGTGTTATCGAACGTATGAGAGTAGAGGTTTTTGAAATAATTATTGATGATCTTCTGTATTTCCACTGGATCTGTAGTGATTTCACCCTTTTCATTCCTTATTGCAAGAATTCGAGTTTTTTCTTTCCTTTTTTAAATAAGGTTGGCTAGAGGCCTGTCAATTTTATTTATTCTTTCAAGAACCAGCTCTTTGATTCATTGATTCTTTGTACTGTTTTCTTAGCCTCTATTGCATTGACTTCTGCTCTGACCTTTATAATTCCCTCCTTTCTTTTGGATCAGGGCTTGACTTGCTCTTCTTTTTCTAGATGTTTGAGGTGTAGCATCAGGTTGCGTATTTGTGTTCCTTCCATTTTCCTGATGTGGGAGTTCACCACAATAAATTTTACTCTAAGGTCCACTTTCATTGTGTCCCACTGGTTCTGGTAAGATGTATGTGTGTTTTCATTTGCCTGTAAATATTGTTTAATTTCTTCTTTAATTTCCTTTGTGACCCACTGATTGCTCAGGAGTGTATTATTCAATTTCCATGTGTTGTGGGGTTTTTGCAGTTTCTTTTGTCATTAATTTTAGTTTCATGGCGCTAGGATCTGATAACATTCATGGGATAACTTCAGTTCTTTTTACTTAAGCATGTTCTGTGGGCTAGCATATGGTCTATTTTAGAGAACATTCCATGTGCTACTGAGAATAATATGTATTCTGATGTTATTTGGTGGAGCACTCTGTATACATCTACTAAGTCCATTTGTTCACAGGAGTGATTCAGTTCTGTTATTTCTTTGCTGATTTTCTGTCTGGTTGATCTGTCCCTTTGGGTCAATGGCATGTTAAGGTCTTCTATTATGGGGAGTGGGGATTTAGCTCAGCGGCATAAGCGCCTGCCTTGCAAGCAGGCAGTCGTGAGTTCAATCCCTGGTACCGATAAAAAAAAAAAAGGTCTTCTATTATAATTGTGTTATTGCTTATTTGATTTTTCATTTCTGTTAATATTTGTTTTGTATAGCTGGGTGCTCCTGAATTTGGTGCATAGATGTTTAAGATTGTTATGTCTTCCTCTTAAAGTTTTCTCCTAACTAGTGTGTAGTGACCTTCTTTATCTCTTCAGATCATTCTTGGTTTGGAGTTCACATTGTCTGCAAACAGAGTAGCTACCCTTTCTTTTTGGGGGGGTTCCTGTTGCATGAAGTATTGTTTTCCATCCTTTGACTTTCAGTCTATGAGGTTCCTTTTGGGTTAGATGGGTTTCCTGTGTGCAGCACATGGTTGGATATTGTTTCTTGATCCATTCTGTCAGTCTGTTTCTTTTACATGGTGAATTGAGGCCATTTACATTAATGGTTATAACTGATATATATTGGTTTACTTTTGACATGTTATCTTTCTGCTGTTGATTCTTTACCTTTCCACTCTTGTTACTTGTCTGCCTTGCTTAGTGTTTTTTTCCTATGTATACCTAGAATGTCTTTCAGTATTCTTTGCAGCATTGTTCAGTGGTCATGAAGTTTTTCAGCTGTTCTTTGTCATGGAAGTATCTTATTTCTCCATCCATTTTGAAGGAGAGCTTTGCAGGGTACATCAGTCTGGGTTGGAAGTCGTTTTCCTTTAGGATCTGAAATACTTCACTCTATGCTCTTCTTGACTTCATTGTTTGTGTTGAGAAGTGTGTTATGATTCTGATAGGTTTTACTTTATAGGTGATCTGTCTCTTTTCTCTAGCAGCTTTTAATATTCTGTTCTTTTGTTGGATTTCTGGGATGTTGATTATTATATGTCTGGGTATAGTTTTATTTTGATTATGGCATTTGGAGTTCTATATGCTTCACTGATCTGTATGTCGGTTTCCATTCTCATGTCTGGGAAATTTTCAGCTATTACCTCTGTAAATATCCTCTTTGTATGATTTGCATTGTCACCTTCTTTTTAATTTATACGTATCAATCTTATGTTGTTTTTCTTTGCATCATCTTGCAGCTGTTGAATTGTCATTTCCTGATTCCTTGTTATTTTTAAAAGATTTTCCTTTCCTGTTCACTAGCTGCAATCTTGCCTTTGAGGTCTGAAATTCTGTCTTCACTTTTATTGAGGCAGTTTTGCCAACTTTCAATGGAATTTTTGATTTCTATATATGTCTTTGAATTTGCTTCATGCATTCTGTTTGTTTATTATATTGTTCATTCAGAGTTTCCATCTTTTTGCATTGTTCCTCTCATTTTTAACTATGTCTTCTTTAGATGTGTTTAGCATTTCTTTCATGAAATTTATCATTTCTTCTTTTACCTGGGAGACTATTTCTGATTTGAGTTCTTTTATAGCTTCCTAGAATTGTTTCTTTATTTCAATTGTTATCATTCCAGGAATTTCAGGTGTATGGGTTACATTTTCTTCTGTGTCCATGTCTCCTAGGCTTGCTTGCATTGGGCTGGAAGTTTGAGATTGCATTTTGCTCTTTTGCTTTGTCATTTTCCTATATTTCTGGGTTTCAAGCAATGTTTCAAAGCTTCTCCCATGCAATGGGAATCACCTGGCTCACTTTTGGCTCCTGGGACAGACTGCGGGCAACTGCTAGATGCTTGGAGTTCACTGGACGTGGGCCAGTTATGCCTTCTGGGACCTCCCATGCATCCTCTTGTGCATTGAAATGCAAGGCATAGTCTTACCCCCTGGGCGTGATGTTCCAACTCTTTCTTATGTGCTGGGATTCAACCCACGCATGTTCACGGCCTGGGACTGAATTCAGGCCCTCACTAGCTGCTTGGTGTTCTCTAGATGTGGGCCAGTTAGGCCCACGGGAACCTCCCATGTGTCCTCTGGTGATTTCAGATGTGGGGCAGGATCTTACTGCCTGGTAGCAATGTTCCAAGGCTTCCCTGTGTGCTCAGATTTAAGCTGCACATGTTTTCAGTTTTTTTCTATTTAAAATAATATTTAAAAAATGATCAAAGAACATAAGAGTTAAGGAAGAGGAAAGAGAGGAGCAACAACAAATAGAAAACAGTAAAATGTTAGAGCTAACTACAAACCTGTTAGTAATGATATTAAATACAAAAGATCTAAATACATCAAATAAAAGACAGAGATTGTCCAAACAAAATTTTAAAATCAGCCAACTATACACAAGAAACTCACTTCAAATACAATGATAGGTTCAGTTTAAAAGTATGTGTACAGAGAAAGATATATCATGCAAACACTCTTCAAAAGAATAATGTTATCTTAACATTGGGGTTGACTCAGAGCAAGAAAATTACTAAGGATGGAGGAAAATGTTACATCCTGACAAAAGTATCAATTACCAAGAAGACATAATAATCCTAAATGAGTGTGTACCAAACAATAGAACTTCAAGTTACATGAAGTAAACACTTTCAGTACCAAAAAGAAAAATGGAGAAATCTACAAGTATAGTTAGGGAATTATTATTTATCTTTGAGTTCTTTAGTCAGAACAAACATGGAGAAAATTACTCAAGTCACAGAAACATGCAATAAACCAACAGGATGTAATCCAAATTTATGGAATATTTAACCTAATAACAGCATAATACACTTGTTCTCAAGTGCTCATGAAATAGTAATAAAGATAGACCATATCATGTATCATAAGTCAAAAGTTAAAAGAGTTAAAAATGTGCAAAACATTTTCTCAGACCACAAAGGAATTAGAGTAGAAAGCAAAAAGAGAAAGATAACAAGAAATTTTCTCAACATTAAGAAATTACATAATACATCTCTAAATAATCTATAGGTCAAAAATCAATTAGAAAATATATTAAACTGACTTATAAAGAAAAAAAGAAAAGAAAAAAATCAATATGCTGGCCTGGGCTACATAAGTGAATTCAAGACCATCCTGTACTACATAGCAGTACACTGTCTCAAAAAAATAAAAGAAAAACAAAAAAGTCATCAATATTAAGAAGGAGATAGAGATCCCTATACCTATTAAACAATGAAGGAAAACAAAAGGATACTAGATACAGCTCTGTACACATAAATTTCATTCCAATTTATTGTTATTTCTATATTTCATCCTCTCTGAACCTCAGAATTTCTTTGCTATTTCCTTCACATCCAGTTCCCTCAACTTGCTTTAGTTATTCTCAAATCTATTGCAGCATTACAACTTTCTTCCTGATCCTGCCCAAAATTCTCATTCCTGGAATATATACCTCAGCTGCACATTCAGAAAATGAATAACTACTTAGCAGTTACTATGTAGTTTGTTATATTATTGGACCAGGAAATTTTAAAGTAAAATTATACAAAGTTACTATAGGGCCACAATCTTTTATTTTAAATCTTTGGGAACAAATGAGTTTTGCAATACAGAAAAATTAAAATAAAATACCCCAATAACTATTTGCAGTTTTAGTATCCAAAAGATCTAGAAAACAAGATAATTTCATTGTATCTATGACAAACTCTTTTGATTCCAAAATGTTACCTAAACTCTAAGAACTTATAGTCTCATCACATTTTTGCCATCAGGGAACTTCAGTGAGCCATACAAGAGAGGAAAAAGCCTACCCATCACCTCTCTGTCACCCAGGAAACTTGGTGAGCTGTACAGGAGGAGAGAGCCCTTGCCCATTGCCTCTCCACCATCCTGGGAACTTTGGTCCAGAGGAAACCAGGTACCTGACCCATTCCCATATGGAATGGCCAACCAGCACTGAAACCTGTCAGGACTTGGCAACTGGCTCATGTGAACTAACCCAGGGTAAATCCACTCTAACAAGGGGAAACTCTTTGCATACCAACCCCTAATTTAAGATTGGTTCTATTATATAACTTTTCTCCTATGGTCTAAAGTAAGAAATCAATAGTTACCACAGTATGTCAATTTCTCAATTTTGCTTGATGATATCTTGATTGCTTATTTACTATGGTAGTTAGGATGTCATATCTGTTCTAGTCGGTTGTTCCCTGTTGTGTAAAAAAATTGAGAAGCTCTTGGGTAACAACCTCACAACAGCCCTATACCAAAAGACTGGGGACGAAGCTAAACAGAAACCAACATTCCACTCTCAATTCATTGGAAAGGTAAACTCTTGGGATAGATGCAAACCAAGAATCTCCTCTACAGACAAGATAGCCCTGAAGGACAGACTTTTCCTAAAAAGGCCCTGATACTAGTGATATTGCTACCTATGAGGAAAACTCAAAAAGATCATCACAGAAAACAAAATAAAAACTTTTGAAATGGAAAATTTCAAGAGAAAGGAGCAAAATACAATCTCAGACTGCCAGCCTGAGGAGAACAAGTTCAGGACACATAGACATAGACTAAATTGGAAGACACAGATAAAATTTCTGAAATGATACCAACTAAAGTAAAGAAACAACTCCATGATGCTGTAGAGGAAATCAGAAAAGAAATAATCTCTCAGATAATAAAAAGAAATGACAACCATAATGAAAAATTGCTGAACATACCTAAAGAAGGCACAGATTAAAAAAGTAGAAGAATATAGGAAAATGCTGGAAACTTTAAATGAACAATATAAGAAACAAATAGGATGCATGAAATAGAACCAAAGAGATATCTGAGAAATTAAAAATTCTGTTTAAAGCTTGAAAAACTGCTTAAACAAAACTGAAGAAAGACTTTCACATCTTTAAGACAAGATTGAAGCTAACAATCACAAAAGGAAAGATCTCTTCAAAATAACAAAGAACCAGGAAATTCAACAGCCACAAGATGAGGCAAAGAAAAAAATATAAGCCTGTAGGTATCAATGAAAAAGTAGGAGTCAACACAAATGACATAAAAAGACTATAGAACTAATAGCAGAAAATAGCCCAAGCATGGAAAAAGAATCTGTCATGGAGATAACTGAGGCATATATAACTCCATTAGCCATAACCAAAATAAATCTACACCCAGACATATAATAATGAAGACCCCAGAAATACAGTAAAAGAACAGAATATTAAAAACTGTTAGAGTAAAAAAAACAGATCAAATATAAAGGAAAACTCATCAGAATTATGGCAGACTTCTCAACACAAACTCTCAATTCAAACAGTTTGGAGAGAAGTATTTCAAGTCATGAAAGAAAACAACTTCCAACCCAGATTGATGTACACTGAAAAACTGTATTTCAGAATTAAAGGAGAAACAACATACTTCCACAACAAAGAACAATTGAAGAAATTCATGACCACCAAACCAACACTACAAAGAGTACTGAAAGATATTCTAGAAAGATATAAAAATGACAACACTTCCAAAAACAGCAACAGAAAGAAATTACCAACCAGGACAAGCAGTTAAACAGAGGTAAAAAGTAGAGAACCAACAACAGGAAGATAACATGACAAAGATAAGCCAATACATATCAGTTATAACCATTAAAGTGAACGACCTCAATTCACCAATCAAAAGAAACAAACTGGCAGAAGGGATCAAGAAACAAGTTCCAACAATATACTGTATACAAGAAACATATTTAACTAAAAAAAATTCATAGGCAAAGTCAAAGGATAGAAAACAATACACCATGCAACAGGAACCCAAAAAACAGCAGAGATAGCTATTCTGCTTGCAGACAATGTGAACTTCAAGAATTATCAAAGAAGATAAAGAAGGTGACTACATTCTTATTGGGGGAAAGCTTCAAGAGGAAGAGATAACAATCATACATTTGTATGCACCAAATATGGTAGCATCTAATTATGTAAGACAATTATTAATAGACATGAAAAATCAAATAACCAAAAACATAACTGTAACAGGGGAATTTAACACCACACTATCACAAAGAGATAGGTTAACTGGACAAAAAATCAGCAAAGAAATAACAGAACTGAACCAAACTTGCAAGCAAATGGCCTTAGGAGACATTTACAGAGAGTTCCACCCAAGAACATCAGAATACATATTCTTCTCAAATGCACAAGGGAAGTTCTCTAAAATAGACCATATGTTAGCCCTCAGAACATGCTTAAGCAAATCCAAAGGCAATGAGGTTATCCCATGCATATTATTGACCACACAGTAATGAATTGGAATTTAATGACAAAAGAAACCAGAAAAGCTCCAGAAAAACATAGAAATTAAACAACACCCTCTTACAAAACAAACAAGTCACATATGAAATTAAAGAAATTAAACAATATCTATGATCTAATTAAAATGCAAATACAACCTACAAGAATATATAGGATGCAATGAAAGCAGTTATAAGAGGGAAATTTATAGCAGTCAATTATCAAATCAGGCAAACGGAATGCATACAAGTAAACAACCTAACACTTTCAAGCCACTAGAAAAAGAAGAGCAAGTAAAGCCCAAAGCCCAAAGAAGAGAGGAAATTATAAATATCAGAGCAGAAATTAATGTAATTGAGACTAAGAAAACAATACGAAGAATTAACAAATTGAAGAGTTGGTTCTTTGAAAGAATAAATACATAAACTCCTAACTAACATTGTCAAATAAAAGGAAAGAAAAAACTCAAATTCATACAATAAGGAATGAAAAGTGTGAAAACACCACAGATCCCGTGGAAATACAGAAGATCATCAATGTCTACATCAAAAATCTTTACTCACATAGGATGGAAAACATAGAAGAAAAGGACATATTCCTAGATATATATGAATTACCAAAGCTGTATGAAGAAGATAGACGTTCTCAATAACTCAATATAAGCTAATAAAATTAAAAATGTAAATAATAACTCACAAAAGAAGAAAGGCCCAGGTCCTGATGGATTAACAGCTGAATTCTACAAGAACTTTAGAGAAGATTTATTGCCAATACTCCTCAAACTCTTCAATAAAATTGAAAGGGAAACAATTCTCCATGACTTGTTCTGGAGGTGAGCATTACCCCGAAACCAAAACCAGAGAAAGACCATACCAAAAGGAGAAGTATGGGCCAATCTCCTTAATGAACATAGATACAAAAATCCTTAGTAAAATACTAGCAAACAGCATGCAAAAAATCATAAAGCAGATTGTAAACCGTGACCCAGTGGGATTCGTTCCAGGAATACAGGGATTGATCAATATATGCAAATCAATAAATGTAATACACAGTATTGATAGAGCTAAATACAAAAAGTCACAAATCATTTCAATAGATACAGAAAAAGCTTTTGATACAGTCCAACACTCATTCATAATAAAAAATCCTACAGAAAATTGGAATAGATGGTCTTTACCTTAATCTGATTAAAACCATCTATGACAATCCAAAAGCCAACATCATACTAAATGGACAAGAACTGAAAGCTTTAACCTAAAATCAGAAAAAAGACAAGGATGTTCACTATCACCATTCAATAGAGTTCTGGAAACAGCACAATTACACAAGAGAGAGAAATACAAGGAGTAAGGATGGAAAAGGAAGAATTTAAATTATCATTATTCACAGATGACATGATACTCTAAATAGAGGACTCCAAAATCTCCACCAAAAGACACCTTGAGTTAATAACCAAATTCAGTATCATAGCTGTATACAAAGTCTACATTAAAAAATAACTAGCATTTTCTGTACATGAATAACAAACTCATTGAGAGAGAAATTAGGGAAACCACACCTTTCACAATAACATCAAAAAATATGAAATATTTAGGATTCAATCTCATAAAAGAAGCAAAATATCTATATTTTGAAAGTCACAGTGCTCTGAGAAAAGAAATTGAAGATCTCAGAAAATGGAAAGCTATTTCTTGTTTATGGATAGGAAGAATGAACATTGTGACAATGACCACACTCCCAAAACTGTTATACAGATTTAATGCAATCTCAATCCAAATACCATCAGCATACCTCACAGATCTAGGGAAAACATTCCTAAAATTAATTTGAAAACAGAAGAGACCTAAAATAGTAAAGGCAATCCTCAGAAACAAAGGCAAAGCAGGAGAAATCACAACTCCTGAGTCAAAATTATACTGCAAAGGTACTGATATAAAGTCAGCAAAGTACTGGCAAAAAATTGTTCACCATCACTGGTCATTTGAGAAATGCAAATTAAAACAACATTGAGATATCATCTCACACCGGAAAGAATAGCTACCATCAAGGAATCAACTGATAACAAATGTTGGCGAGGCTGCAGGGAAAAAGGAACACTGCTCCACTGTTGGTGGGAGTGTAGACTGGTGCAACCACTATGGAAATCAGTACGGAGAATTCTCAGAAGGCTAGGAGTGGAAGCTCCATTCAACCCAGCTATTCCCCTCCTGGGTATTTTCCCAGAGAAACTGAAAAGTTCATATCACAGTGATATATGTGCACCCATGTTCATAGCAACACAATTTGTAATAGCTAAATCTTGGAAATGACAACATGCCCATCAACCACAGAGTGGATGAAAAACGTGGTATTTTTATACAATGGAGTATTACTCAGCTATGAAGAAGGATAATCTTGAGGTCTTCATAGGGAAATGGGGATAACTTGAGATTATCCTCATTAGTGAAATAAATAAGAATCATATTTATAAATATCACATGTTTCTCTAGTGTAAAAAGTAATAAGAACTGTAGGAGTAATAAAACCCAAAATGTGTAATTGCTACTGTAAAAAAGAGAGGAAAAGAAAGTGCTCTAAAGGATATAACTGCATGTGTGTTTAAGTGTGTAAGATAGATGACCATATTACTGTTTTTGTTAGAATGTTCAGCAGAACTCTTAACAGCCTCATTGCTTGAATGTGTACTTTGTATGTTTTAACTTTGTAACTTGAACAACTATTTCCAATGATGACAGTATGTAACTTATCAAGTGGTGGTTTCTTAGTATTTTTGTTTTTGTTTTGTTGTTGTTGTTGTTGTGGTTGTTGTTCTTTTTTTTTCTTTCCCCTTCAGAATTCTGTATTGTCGTTACCCTCTTTCTGTTTTGTTTGATTTTTTCTTTCTTTCTTCTTGTCTTTAAATAAAAAATTTTTAAAAATAGACCTGAGGATAAATGGAACAGAATAGAAGATGCAGACACAACTACAAACACACTTAACCGCCTTATGCATGATAAAGGATCCAAACATGTTCACTGGAAGAAAGCCTCTTTAATAAATGGTAGAAGAAAATATGTCTCTCTACATGCCAAAAACTAAAAGTAGATCCGTATTTATCACTATGCACTGAACTAAAGTCAAAGTGGATCACAGACCTAAATATTAAAACAGAAGCATTAAATCTACTGGAAGACAAAGCAGGTAGAAATCTTGAAGACATACGGGTAGGCAGAGAGTTTATGAACATAAACCAAAGTGCAGAGGAAAATACTTCAAAGAATCAATAACTGGGATCTCATCTTATTAAAAAGTTTTGCACCTCAAAAGAAATTACCAGTAGAGTGAAAAGAAAACCCGCAAATTGGGAAAAAATAGCCAACTGTCCTTCAGACAATGAACTTCTATCTAGAACATATAAAGAATTGAAAAAAATCATGCCCCCTAAATTCAAAGACCCAACCCAAACATGGGTATCTGAGATGAATACAAACTTCTCAGATGAAGAAATATAAATGACACATAAGTTTAAGAAAAAATGTTCAACATCATTGATCATTCAAGAAATGCAAGTTAAAACAACACTGAGATTCCATCTCATGCCAGAAAGAATGGTTATCATCAAGAAATCAACCAAAAACAAATCTTGATGGGGCTGTGGGAAAAAGGAACTCTGCTTCACTGTTGGTGGGAGTGTAGACTGGTGCAACCGCTGTGGAAATCAGTGTGGAGATTCCTCAAAAATGATTAAAAAGAAATACAAATGGCAAATAAAAATGTTCAGCATCATTGGACATTTGACAAATGCAAATTAAAACAACATTGAGATTCCATCTTACTCCAGAAAGGCCAAGATCAAGAAATCAAGCAATAACAAATGCTAGAGGGTCTGTGGGAAAAAGGAACTCTTCTCTACTGTTGGTGGGAGTGTAGGCTGGTGCAACCACTGTGGAGGTCAGTGTGGAGATTCCTCAAAAAGCTAGGATTAGAGGTTCCATTTGACCCAGCTATCCCACTTCTGGGCAATTTCTCAGAAGAATTGAAAACATCATACCACAGTGATATATGTGCACTCATGGTTATGACAGCACAGTTTGTAATAGTCTGATCTTGGAAAAAATGCAAGTGCCCATCAATCAAAGAATAGATAAAAAGGTGTATTTTTATACAATGGAGTATACTAAGCTATAAAGAAAGACTGCATTGAGGCTTTATAAGTAAATGGAAATGACTTCAGACCATACTTATAAGTGAAATAAATCAAACTCACATGTGTAAATATCATATTGTCTTCCTTGTGTAAGAACTGTAAGAGCAAATAAGATACAAAATCTACAATAAATATTATGTAAACATAAGAAACTTCTCGAAAAGGAAAAGTAACTGGGATAGAGGAATGGAGGAAAGAAGGAAGGGAAAAGGAAAAGACATAAATTTGTATAAATATACATAAGATAGCTAAAATGAGTATACTACTAATTGTGTTAGTTCTTGGAAAAGAGCAGATAACACTCATATGATTAGATCAATTTTGCATGTCTATATCTAGTAATCTAAGCAACCCATTTGAAGGTAAGAATATACAATATTACAACCATTGTTAAATTCTTATCATCTTGTTTCGAAAACCTATACAGTTATTGTTTTGGGTTTGTTGTTGTTTGTCTCTTTTGCTTTTTGTTTTTCTGTTATCTTTTTTCTCTTAAATAAATTTTTTAAAAACTAGGATTAAAGATTCCACTTGACCCAGCTATTTCCCTCTGTGTATTTTTCCAGAACTACTGAAAACATCACACCATAGAAATATATGTGCACCGCATTTATATCAGCATAATTTGTAATAGCTAAATCTTGGGAACAACCCAAGTGTCCCTTACCTGAGGAATGGATATAAAAAATGTGGTATTTTTTAAAATTTTATTTAAAGAGGGAAAAAAAACAAAACAGAAAAAAAGGTTGACATAATACAGAAATTCCAAAAAACCACTAAGAAATCACTAGTTGATAAATTACATAGTGGCATCTTAGAAATAGTTGTTACAGTTAAAAAATTAAAGCATACAAGGTGAACATTCAAACAGTGAGACTGCAAACAGTTCTGTTCAATGATCCAACAAAAACTTAGTAATATGGTTATCTATCTTACTTAAACATACATGCAATTATATCCTTTAGAGCACTTTCTTTTCCTCTCTTTTTTTATAAGAGCAATTACACATTTTGGGCATTATTATTCCTACATTTCTTATTCTTTTTATACTAGAGACACAGTGTGATATTTACAAACATGATTCTTATTTATTTCATTTATGAGGATAGTCTCAAGGGTACTTATGAAGGTCTTAAGATCATCTTTTTTATAGCTGAGCAATATTCCATTGTATAAAAATACCACATCTTTTTCATCCACTCTGCGGTTGATGGCATCTTGGTTGTTTCCAAGATTTAACTATTACAAATTGTACTGCTATAAACATGGGTGCACATATATCACTGTGGTATGATGTTTTCAGTTCTTCTGGAAATATGCCAAGAAGTGGAATAGCTGGGTTAAATAGGACTTCCAAACCCAGTTTTTTGAGGAATCTCCAGATGACCTCCATAGTGGTTGTACCAGTCTACACTCCCACCAACAGTGGTGCAGTGTTCCTTTTTCCCCGCAGCCTCGCCAACATTTGTTATCAGTTGATTTCTTGATGGCAGCTATTCTTTCAGGAGTGAGATGAAATCTCAATGTTGTTTTAATTTGCATTTCTCAAATGACCAGTGATGGTGAACATTTCTTCATGATTTGTTTGCCATTTGTATATCTTCATCTGAGATCTGTGTGTTCATCTCAGATGCCCATTTTTGGAGAGGGTCTTTGAATTTGGGCGGCTTGATGTTTTTCAATTCTTTATATGTTCTTGATAGAAGTCTTTGTCTGAGTGGTGGCTGGGCAGAATTCTTTCCCATTCTGTGAGTTTTCATTTCACTCTGTTGGTTATTTCTTTTGAAGTGCAGAAACTTTTCAATAATATGAGATCCCAGTTTTTGACTCTTTGAAATGTTTCCGGTGCAGTTTGCATCTTGTTCATGAATTCTCTGCCTACACCTATGTCTCCAAGATTTCTACCTACCTTATCTTCCAGTAGATTTAGTGTTTCTGTTTTAATGTTTAGGTCTTTGATCCATTTAGACTTTAGTTTTGTGCATGGTGATAGGCATGGATCTAGTTTCAGTTTTCTGCATGTGGAGAGCCAATTTTTCCAACACCATTTATTAAAGAGGCTACCCTTCCTCCAGTGAACATGTTTAGCCCCTTTGTCAAATATCAGGTGGCTGAATGTCTTTGTAGTTGTGTTTGCATCTTCTAATCTGTACAATGTGGTATTTTTATACAATGAAGTACTACTCAGCTATAAAAAATGGTAAAGTGGAGACTTTTATTGGGAGGTGGATGCAACGTGAGATCCTATTCATAAATGAAATAAATCATTCATTGGGACCCGAGCCTCTCGGACCTGTAGAGTGGCCTGGGCTGTTTGGATCGAAAGTCTGTTCAGACCTGCATCTCGGCACAACTGTTTGGGACTGGTAGGCCCGCCCTTCATCCACAGGGAACTGCCTGGAGACCGCCATCTGGGCCAGGTCTGTTTGGGCCCGTAGCACCGCCCTTCACCCCCAGGAAGTCTCCCAGAAAGGAGCATCGTGACCTGTCTCTTTGGGACCTGAACCTCTCATACCTGCAGAGTGGCCCGGGCTGTTTGGATTGGGAATATTGTGGAGACTGGCATCTTGGCCAGGTCTGTTTGGGACTGGGAACTTTTCAGAAACCAACATTCTGGCCTGACTCTTTGGGACCTGTAGGCCCTTCACTCGCAGGAAACCTCCTGGAGACCTGCCTGGGACAAAGCACGGTGGCCTGGGCTGCCTGAGATTCCACAGGCTCCAGGGTGGCCACACCCAGCATTCGCCTTACAACTTAGGGAGCCAGGAGCCCACAGAGCGGAGTTAGGACCCTATGAGGAAGCCAGGAGCCTGTGGGGGAGCCACTGCCCCTCCAGGAACTGAGGGTGTAAGAGGTAATTCACCACACATGCAGAGAAAGCTTTGGAACACCTCTCCAAGTAACGAAATATAGAAAATGACAAAAGGAAAGACCAAAAGGCAGGCTCAAAGGCCTAGGCCTCCCCAAGAAAGCTTAGAAGCTGTGTACATAGAAGAAAAAAGAAGCCATACACCTGAAATGTCTGAAATGATATCAAATGAAATAAATATGCAAATAGGGAAAGCTATGGAGAAATTCAAACCAGAAATACTTGCCCAGGTAAAAGAAGAATTGATAAAAACAGTGAAAGAAATAGTGAACACATCTAGTG
>PVJX010030310.1:0-22152 GCA_004027295.1 Dolichotis patagonum
AAAAAAAAAGAAATCATATGAAATAAGTTCACTGAATTCTGCCTTAATATTAGAGCAGGTTATGTCCCTGCAAAAAAGGAAAAATTACAGGTTACACAGACGTGAGGATTTCTTTGAAAAATAGCTCAAACTGGTTTCCACTGGCTATAAAGGAATATACCACCCATAATTCCAATCAAACTCTTGCCCTAAGATGCGAGTCAATTTCATGAGCTTCCAGAGACTCATGAAAACAAAAGAAAAATTGTTCTAAGCCAACTTCACACAAAAATGCATGATATACCATCTAAAACATGACAATGACTTAGATTTTTCTATCCAAGCTCTTCACACAGCCTTTCACCCCATTCAAGCCTGTAAAACTACTTCTTGAATTCTTAAGGAAATCTGTATGAAGGCTCACTGTCTCATTCCTGAAATCTAGAAATTTGGCCCTTCTTATATTCTTAACTTTCTTCAATATTTCCCTTTTAGCTTCTTATCTTTCCCTGACATCTATGTCTAGATCCACAGCCAACTATCAACCACATTACCTGCCTGTATCATTTAAAACTCAATAATGTGCCAAAAGTCATTTGCTGTACTCATTACTTCAATCAGATTCCTTGTGGCCTGAGTTTCCCTTTGAAACTTATCTAGGGTAAAAGTTCAATCTGCTTTATACCTCTCTAATACAGCGGTTCAGATAAATTCATTATAATGTCGATATACATCTTTACCTTCCCCTCTTTTACTGAAAATTTGCTAATGTTCCACTATCATCACAGCACTACAGAATGTCAGAGTCTGAAACAAACATCATTCAGTTCAAGAGAGCAAAGCTAGATAACAGCAGAGGTACAATATCAGTTGCTTATCCTTGTGATCAGATGGCTAATTGAGAGCTGTGGCTTGCTGCTGCTACCCAGCATCACAACAGACTAGAGCACCACATAGTATTGGTCTAGAAAAAGATCAAAATTAAAAGTTTACGTACAGTTTCTGAACACGTGCTCAATTTTGCACCATAATACTAAGAAATCATTAAGTCCTACTAAACTGCAACATGACTTCTAATCAATGCCTGTTACACTAGTTCTTTGGAGAAGGTCCCTGATTTGGTTTTCCCTACACTGACCCTTTTCAGCTCAAAGCAGCTAGATGGAAACCATATTCTCTCTGTCCTAATCACAATTAGGGATACCTCTTGGAGAGGTGAGGTGGGGTACTATAGACACCTAAATCAAGTAGAAATATTGCAGGCAGGCAGACAGTGCAGGATCAGTGCAGAATCTAGGAAAACATGGAGACTAGATGGAGGCCCACCTGAAGTTTAAGTCCTAATGGCCAGATTTGCGTACTTCCCTAGGGGATAAACAGAAGCTTGAGTTTATTGGTATTACCCCTCTGAGATTTCCCATGATCTCATTAGGAGTAGGTCATGTTTTCCACTAAGACTAAGACTACTAAAACTAGCTGGGTGTGGTGGCCTATGCCTGTAATCCCAGCACTTGGGAGGCTGAGGCATGAGGACATTGTAAATTCAAGACCATCCTGGGTTACAAAGTGAGCTCAAGGCCAGCCTCAACTGCATAGTGACACCCTGTCTCAAAAAGAAAAAGAAAAAAAAAAAAAGACTATTAAGACTAAAACTAAGGTTACTAAGAATTGGGCTGGGGATTTAGCTCGGCGGCATAAGCGCCTGCCTGGCAAGTGCAAGGTCATGAGTTCGATCCCAATACAAAAAAAAAAAAAAAAAAAAAAAAAAAACCACAAAGATCACTAAGAATAAAGACTATAAATTATTGACAATAATTAATGATCTTATCCATATGCCTGTGCTACCACTAAATCAACATTACCTAAGCAGCTATACTTATAATCTTATTGGTTGATCATAATTTTGATCCATGTTATATCTGCTTTGTGATTTTGCTCTATAAAAATTCCTTTGAGAAGTGGGCTCACTGGCAACCAGACCACTCCTGTCTCTCACAGGAGCTATTTGTACTCCCTATTCCTTTTCCCCAATGAATTTTCCTACTCTTAAAATCATTAGGCCAGGGGTAATGTGTAACAGAAGGCTCAGCTCTTGATACTCATTGTTTCCTTTTCACAATGCACCATCATCTTCCAGCCTTTCTCTTCTTGAAGGTTATGCAAATAACCAGTGTATCTTGTCTCCAACTCCAAAATAATTTCATCATTTTAACAGTTGTTGAAATTTTTCAATTTTTTAGACAACTTTTTCTAGACTCATTTCTCTAAAATTCAAATTATAATCAGCCTTCAAATTATATACCCCAAATTAATTTACATCTACTTGTATACTATGCAAAGCACGACATTCATATCTCAGTATTGGTACTAAAAAAAATTCTGGTACCAAACTAAAGCATTTGTGAGACTAACAAGACAAATAATTTAGATATGTATCAATGAGAGTGTTTAAAATAGAATAGCGCACCAATGCTACAACATATGTCATAGGTAAACATTAGAGATGCTTTTGTAGCTTGACATATAAGGATTTCCAAAACACAATGTAATGTAACATAACAAAAGCAAAGGTGTATACATATAATTATCCCATTTATTAGGGATAGTGTGTGTATGTATGTGTATGTATCACACACACATACTTAGGTACATAAACACATTATAAAGGGATGGGGGGCTGGGAGATGTTGTACACACCTATAACCTCAGCACGTGGGAGGCTGAGACAGGAGACCGCAAGTTCAAACCCAGCCTGGGCTGCACAGTGAGTCCCAGGCCATCCTAGACAGCAAAACCCTGTCTCAAAACAACAATAGCAGGAAGAAAAGGAGACTTGAAGTGTTCATGATTACTAACAAGAATTACTAACAGTTGGACAAATTGGGGGAGGGTGTTATAAGGAAGTATTTACATTCTGTCCATGTACTTTATCACTCAAATCTCTTAAGATGTATCTGTTTATACACAAGAGTAATAAAAATAAAAATCAATAAAAAATTATAATGGTAGCTACAACTTAATCAGTTCCACTCATGGTACTACATGTTATGCTGGGGCATCAAATATATGTATCAATAATCCTCAGAGAAACCTCCCATAGAGAGAAGTAGGTATTACACTGAGGTTTCAACGATTACTATATATAGATCATAATTAGTAGTGTCTGAGTTTTTCCGCTTGTGTTCAAACAAAATGCTATGTTTTCCCCTATGATATCACACAGCTAAAATACAACACACAGGTCTCAAATTCATGCACAAATGAGCTTGGAATAACAGAAATCTTTTATAGCTATCAGTATTTCTGTTCAGGATTCATCATTTGATATGTTTCTATATAACTGAACTGAAAACTTATTTAATCATATCTCTGGCCTTCCTGTGGGTAGAACGAATGGCACCTAATTAAAGGCGGGCTTAAAGTTGTTAAATCCCACATATAACTGAATCTTGTTTCAGAAATGAAAGCACAAAAAACAAAACAAAACAAAACAAATGAAAGTATAATACTGCACTGCTGAGAAACAGACACAAGAAGTAAGAAATTCTCCAGAAGCAGACTACCTCTTATCATAGGCACAAAGGCACTTATTCTGAAGAATTTGAGAGCTGAGCATTACCAGGACACACGAAATAGTTTCAAGGCCAAGGGTTACAGTTCTGTAAAGATATTATTGCTTTACTTACGAAGCTGGCCGATCTTGTCTCAGGTCAATGGTGAAGACGACTGCATCTTCACCTGCAGACAGGAAGGTACAGGGGGAGTCTGGTTCCAGAGCCAACTGAGGGAGAAAAAGGGGAAAGGATGAGGTTTCTATAGAGTACAATTAGAACTCAGTGGCAAAGTACCTGCCTGGCAAGTACGAGATCACAAATTCAATTCCCAGTACCAAAACAAAACAAACCCAAAAACCTCCTTAGCCAGCTGGGTGTGGTGGTGCATTCCTCTAATCCCAGTACTCAGGAGGCTGAGGCAGGAGGATCGTTGCAAGTTTGAGAGCATCCTGGGCTACAAAGTGAGCCTAAGGCCAACCTAAATAATAGCAAGTACCTGTCTCAAAAAAAAAAAAAAAAAAAAAAAAAAGAACTAGTCAAGTTTTCTTCTTCACTTTTATGAAGAGCTATGATGAAATGGTCTCAGCATGGGAACTGTCTGCCTTTTTCATTGTTGTAAAACTTCAAGGAAGGAGATAATTCAAGTACTCTTCTGTATAAATTATTCAGTCTGTTTATTCTGTATAAATCAGAAGGACAGATGATTTGCTACTTTAACAAATCTTTTTGGGACTTAAAACATCATCTTCTAAGAGTTCATTCTCAAAGTCAATTCCAAACTTTTTGAGGTATAGAGAGAAATGATGCCCAAATTTGTTTTTTTTCCAAGTTTCACTCCTTCATCTTAGGTCTAAAAATTAGCTATCTAAGGTACTGGGTGTAGACTTACTAATCAAAGGTGAATTTCAAATTTCTGGAGCCATCTGGAATGAAAAGGACACACCAACTTCATCTACACATTTTCTTACGGTTAAAAAATAAATAAATAAAAAAGGTATCATCTCTTTTCACAGCATGGAAAAACAATTTCTACTGAGACTGGGAAGCTCACTGGCTGCTCCTAAGACTGTTTGGCCTATATTTCAAGCTCTAAATAGGGTTTCCAAAAATAGTACTATTTGTGAGCTGAGACTTGCAGGCATGAAAGTTGGGAGTTCTCACATATGAGGCCTTGGAATTGTGAACATGTTTAAAAAAACAGAATAAACTTCAGGGGTTTGGAAAGCATAGGAGACCTTAGCTCCAACTAACCACAGCTCAGCTTAGGGGTTAGCCGGAATCATATGAATGTTACAAGCACACGATCTGGGGGGGGGGGGATTGTCTCACACACTTATCTTCCAAGAAATTTAGGATGCCTTTTTTTTTTTTGTTTTTTGTTTTTTTTTGATCAAACTCGTGACCTCATGCTTGCAAGGCAGGCACTTATGTCGCTGAGCTAAATCCCCAGCCCCCTAGGATGCCTTTTTTTGCTCCCTTCTTAACTACAATTCTTAGGACTGCAACATATGAGGCAGATATCCACAATAAAGGGGACATGACAGGCAGAGAAGAGAGTATTAGTTGAAATTCACAGATGGCATACATTCACAAACTGAAACAAGGGCTAACCTTGTGGGATGCTCCTTTGTGCTGTGCCACACGCTTTGTGTTCTTGCAGCACTGTGTGGCAGATAGTTCTGCTACCCGAACCTGTCCATCCCGGGCACACATGGCCAGTGTAGAATCTCCACTGTTGGGAAGGAACTTGGCCTGTGATAAGAACAAAACAAAAAAGGTTGCACACAAAAGACACTAAAGAGGTGAATCTGAGAGTGAAGAATGTGATGATCCTAGTTTACCCCTTTTCTTGCATGATAGCTACATGTAACTTCCCTACTCTTGTACAGCTAAGACCAATTTTTCTCAGGGGTTAAAGAGGAAAAGAGAAGAGAAGAGAAGAGAAGAGAAGAGAAGAGAAGAGAAGAGAAGAGAAGAGAAGAGAAGAGAAGAGACAAGACTTCCTCTGATGTGTGAGAGCATTTTGGCTGTTTCTAAAAGATTGAAGTGGTATATAACTAAGTGCTCAGGTAAACTAGGATTGTACCTAGAGTAGGGGAGAAAAACAAGGAATAAAGGAAAACCTATCTTTAGCAGTAGTAAACATCACTTTGCCATAAAGGAAAAGCAAACCAGGAAAATGTTGGGGAAGAAGAGAGAACATGCTTAGGGATAAACAGTAATACAGAGGATAGGTCTGAGTAAAATCTCTGCAGAATAGTATTAATTTTTATCAAATATTATTATTACCACCCATGATTCTAGGTGCTTAACTTTCACTGGTTACTGTTCATTTTTCACTTGTTATTTTTTTGTGGTACCAGGGGTAGAACTCAGGAATGAGAGCATGCTCAGCACATGCTGTACCACTGAGCTAAACCCCCTAGGTCATCTACCATTATTTAATTTTATAGATACACCAAACGGTTAACCTTCCCAAGCTTACACACATATTCAGTGGAAAGACCAGGGCTTGAACCCAGGCAGCATGGTTCAAAGCCTGTGCCTTTACACTATTTGCCTCCTACTAGCACACCTACAACACCTGATGAGTGTTGAGTTCCAGGTATTCTACCTATATTAGGGCTTCTGACAGCCCTTATATTCAACGAAGCAAAAGGTTGCCATGGGTCTTTCTGTGTCATTAATGAAGTCCAGGTAGGGTTAAGTCCTGATGTGTGATTCTTAACACAGCTCACTACCAGCTCCACTCTATGGAGCAGCTCACACTGTGTAACCCATGCCCCATTCTCTCAGTTATGCTTCCTTGCCTCACCTGGAAGACATTACTTTTGTGACCACTCTCAAAATCAAGCACTGGCTGCCGCCGCACCCAATCCCACACCACCACCTTCAGGTCATCGCTGCCACTGGCCAGCCATGTGCCACGCTGGTTAAAGTGCAGAGTGTTGACACAACCGGTATGGCCTTCAAGCCCATGCTGCAAGCGGAAACGCTGTACAAAGACTCTTGCTCCACAGGCCTCATACACAAAGCGGGCACTTGAACCCAGTGCCCGCTCCCGAAGGGCAGGAAGGGCTTGCCAGCGAGGTCGAGGCAGGGCGGTTGTCTCTGAGGACACCCAGTCCTCCAGGGCCCGCTCATCATCTGATGAGTCCTGGTCACGACTGGCCCGCTTGCGTTGTACACGGCGCCGAGGACGTTCTTCTTCCTCTTCTTCCTCTTCCTCAGAGCGGTCATGAACTCGACTTTCATCATTGATGGAGTAATGACCAGTGTCCTCCATGCTGTCAGAGTCCTTTTCTTCACCTGAGCTCTCTGTGTCTGTGCCTCGACTTTCTGTGCTGGTACGGTTCGGACCACCTTCATCCCCAGTCAAACTCAAACTCAGGTCTGACGCTTCCACTTCAATGCCTGAGGACGTCTCCCTCCCCTCTTCTGCTCCAGACATCTCCTCTGGACTGCTAGACAGGCTTCCTGCACATGAATGAAGAATGGAAGGGGAAAATAAAGAAACAGGATTAGGATTGTGATCAGAAAGATTTTGAGCCAGGCACAGTGGCTGAGCCTGTAATCCCAGCACTTGAGAGGTTGAGGCAGGAGGATCACTGTGAGTTGAAGGCCAGCCTGAACTGCACAGTGAGGCCCTGTCTCAAATATAACCAAAAAAGAAGGATTTCCCACCATAATCTAAGAATCACCACATTGAAAAACCAAAAACTAAGTTTTGGTCAAAGTATTTCCATTGCGAATGCTTATAAAGAGTTAGCTTCTGACACTGGCATATGCCTGTAATCTTGGCTACTTGGGAGGCTTCAGAAACAAAGATCATGAGCTTGACATAAAACTGGGCAATTTAGGAAGATCATGTTACAAAAAAAAAAAGACTAGGGATATAGCTTAGTGGTAGAGAAGGGAAAAAAAGTGTTTTTTTTTTTTTTTTTTTTTTTGAAATAAGGTCTCACTATATAGTTTGGCTGGTCTTGAACTCACTGGGTAGTCCAAGTGCCACCATGCCTAGCTCTTAAAAAATTACCTTTGAGAGGAAAATCTTATAGAGGAGAAGAAATTGAAAAGATCAAAAGCATATACAAAGACACTTCAACAAAACTGAAGAATTGCAGGATAAACTAAAATTATAGTAAGAGCTGCAAGTGGTAGCACATGCTGGGAAGCTAAGGCAAGACGACTACAATTCGGAACTCATCCTGAGCAACTCAGTAATACGGTATTTCAAAACTTTTTAAAAAGAAAACAAAAAACAAGAGAAGAGACAGACATGACAGACCAAGACAGAATGAGAATATTTTACAAAAGGGTTGTGGATGCTGCTTAGTGAGAAAGACTTGAGTTCAATCCCTGGTACTGAAAACAAAGTTCAAGAGACTAAGCTTTGGGATACTATATGAAAGTATGCCTAATCTAATTACTTTAGGCTCTGTTCTGTTGGATGGCATCTATGAGGTACAGCAAAGAACTAAATTGTAAGAAAATCTCCAGCCAGAGCTGGTATAGCTATCTTCTTAGAGAAAGATGGAAAATAACTGATTAAAATCACTGACTTACAGATACAGAGTGAGGCTATCTTCTACTTCAAAAAAAGCATCTCCACCTCCTCCTGCCTAAACATTGAGATTTTCTTCCCCCTCAGAAGTTCCTAACACTCATAAAGAAAAGAAGTGGAAGAGATTTTTAAGTAGGAAATTGTGATCACTCAGTATGGATTCTTGGCTCATTTCTGATAGTGAATGTATTCAGACTTACTTTCATTAATTTTATTAGTCATATATTTTTAGTCTCTTTACTGAGACAAAGTTTTTTCAGAAAGTATACCCCAGTTTTCTTTTTTGAGACAGGGTCTCACTATGTAGTTTAGGCTGGCCTTCAACTAACCATGTAGCTGCCAGGCTTACAGTGATCATTCTGCCTTAGCTTCTCAAGTGCTAGGATTACAGGCATGTGCCACTACGTTTGGCAACATCCACAAAATTGATGAAAAGCAGACCTATTCCAGTGGTACCTGAGAAAAAAAGTTCAGTATAGTCTTGGTTGCTATACTGGTGGTTAAATAACTAGCTGACTTTGAGTGATTACAATTAGAAACTGTATTCTCTTATCTAACGACAATCAAATCATATTCCAAAGAGCACTTCAGCAAGTTTCTGGAGTTCACATAAACACTGTTTCCTACCTAAGATCAAGGTATGCAAAAAGGAAAGGGAAAAGAATTGTAAACACAGCCTGCCCGTGGCCTCCTCTCCTCAGGATGACTGCTAATTCTATTCTGCCAGAAGTAAAAGCTGTTAGGAAAGACAGACCAGTTGCAAGATTCTAGTATAAGATATTCAACTCCAATACTGATGGTTAAGGATTTAAATTGGAGTGCCTTACTGTCTTGTTATCTGGATTGGAGCAGTAATTTGTGACAATCATTAAAGCAATGGGATCCCTTTTCAATAAACTCTTAGGCAAAAGCCAACACAGAAAACATAAACAATACAAATGCTTAGGTTCAAATAGTAACAGAAGCTTGGGTGACACAAAAGCACCTCAACTAAAAGCAGTGTAAAGAAAACTAAGCTAGAACAACACACACACACACACACACACACACACACACACACACACACACAGAAATCTGAACCTAGGAACTATATTTGCTAAAAATGAGAAAATTTAACAGATGGGGTTTTTTGAAATGAAACTGGCTTTAGCTTCGAAGTACTGAGAAGGGATGTAAATATCACAGCTAACAAGTCTCTGTTGAGAAGGAAAAATTAAACATCAAAACTCTTGGAATTTATTGTTAAAATTATGATTAACAATTCAGACTTCAGAGGCCATTCTGGCCATTAATGTAGGGGCCAAAGTGTATCACAAGCTCAGCAAAGAGGGGCCCAATAGTCAGTGACCAAAATCTAACTCAGGAATTGGTGAAATTTTTTTGTTTTGATTTCTAAGACAGGGTCTCACTATGTAGTTCAGGCTGACCTCAAACTTGTGGTGATCCTCTTTTCTCATCATTCCCAGTGCTGGAATTACAGGCATGAGCCACCATGCCCAGCCGGCAAAATTTTTCTATAAAGGGCTTCAAAAATTTTTGGCTATGTAGATCACATGGTATTGGCACAACTACCTCACTGCATTAGCACAAAAGCTCAACTCTACTAACTGTAAAACAACCCATGGAACGTATGTGAACTGGCATGCCTGTACTCTAGTAAAACTACAAAAGTAAGTGGCAGGCTTGCTTTGGGTTGTAGACTATAGTTTGCCAATTCCTGACATAGCTAATGGCCAAGCACCAAATTAACAGTATACCTCAAGTCCTTCCACACCCCTGTACCTTACAACTAAACCCAGTGAAAAGAAAAGGGAAGGAGGGAAAAAAGGGCAAAATTCCACTTGGTTTATAACTTACTCCAGTGCCAAGGGCAGGGGTGGGGGAAATGAACCCTCAGCCTCATACTCGACCACTGAGTTAAATTCCTAGGTCTTGTTTTTCTTTTTTATTAACAGAATGTCCTAGGTCCTGCCCACTGTTACAGCCTTTCAGAATTTCAAACCACTTGAGCTCCTAGAAGGACATCTATCTTACTATCTTCTGAAGACATCAGATAAAATTTAAAGGAGCCAAAATGTCAGATAATCCAAGATGTTTCCTGTGTAACTTCCTATACGCAAAACAATACATGAAAGGTCCCTTCCACCAACTAATATCCAGGTTTCCACTTTTTTTTAGGGGGAGGAGGAGGAGGACCTTAGTTGATAGTAAAAATAGCTTCACCTTCATTCTGGCCCCTTACCATTAGCTAAGTCTGTTCTACCATCTGTGCTGCTCCCTTTGCTGGACATCTTGAATGATGTTTGCTGTAACCAGCCTGTATTTGGGAGAGAAAGAAAATAAAATAATTAGAAAAACAACTTGAAGGAGACAACAAAAAGGACAAGAAAATTTAACAACATACAGGGTTTGGCATTTTTACAAAAAATAATGTTGTGTGTGTGTTTAACAGGACTTCTCAGCTGAGAAGAAAAGCACACCAGGTTTCCCCCTCCAATATCAAATTCCACAGAGGGATATATTTTTGGGAGATCAACAGTCATTTTTTTTTTTTTTACCTTATTCACTGAATAACTGGCAGTGTTTCTTTTTCAGATAGGAAAGAGAGAACTGAAATAAAACCTGGAACAGCAGGCACATATCAAGTGACAGGTACTGCAAGCAAAGAGGCCTCAATACAAAAAGTTAGCTTCAGCACTGCCCTCTAGGCAAGAATCTTCCCTTAATGACAGTTGCCCCCAAACTGTAAAACACTTGCTTCACAACCTGAAGAGATAAGCCAGGTTCTAAATATCATTTTCCACACAAATCAACAAAGAAATCAAGCTTTTGGTAAAAGCTTGCACTTTGTATCAATGCAAATGCTCAGTTTCAAGCTTATTGTAAGCACAGATACTAAGAATCGTAAGACCTAGACCAGGCCTGGTGGTACACACCTATAATCCCAGCACTCATGAGACTGGGGCAGCAGAACTGCTGTGAGTTCAAGGCTGGCCTGCAGTACATAGAGAGACCCTGTCTCAAAGAAAAAAAAAAAAGAACTACAGAACTAGAACATAAACTCAGGAGCACCTAACCCCTGAGAAAGAACCTCAATTTTTTGTTTTTTTTGCTCTCTCTTAGGATTAAAAATCAGTGACCCAAGTGCAAAGGTAGGAAAGTTTTTCATAGAATAACAAAGATTATTTCGCCTTATTACATTCAGTTTCACCAGACTTATCGTTCCGGCAAAGCCCTAAACTAGGAACTAGGGTATCTAGCTTATTTCTTTTATGCCACTATAACACATTTTCCCCCTCCAGAGCCACCTCCAGCAAATTCCAAACAGCAAAGAATAATATTATTCAGACCAGAATGTTGTTAAGCCCTTTCAGTGCCTCGGACAAAAGGCACTGGTAAAAGACAAAGTATGACTATGACTCTAGTTTTTGTACCCAGGCACACTGGCCTCTAATCTTTCAACAGCTCTTTCATTCCTGTAACAGTTATTCCAGAAACAGCCCCGTCCTTATCCTTACCCTCTACTTTCCTCTACAGAAATCTATGCTGTTTGCAAAAAACTGTCATCTGCCAAGAGATAGCTGCTCAAAGAGTGCTCACAGTAGGCCAAGATGGGGGAGTAAAACTACCACAAGAACAAGACTGAGGATGAATGTGAGGAAAGGACACCTGGAAGGGTGATGATGGAAGACAATGACAAGAAACAGATGTGTGAAGCCACACAAAGAAAAACAGCAGAGTTGTTTGCAGAACAGGCTCTTCTCCTCTTACTTTGATGTATGTATTTTTACACAGCATTCCTCACACTGCACTTGCTTTTCTCTTTCAGTAGTCTGTTAATATTCTTTTGCATCTCAACAGTATCATCACCCTCAAGTAGGGTTCAAAATTAATTAATTGCAAAAGTCCTAGGAATTAGGGAAAATGTTTGCACTTCTCTGGCTGACTTAAAAACTAAGGTCATAAGCAGACCATGTGTCATAGTCAACGGGGAACAGAGTTGACGTTTTCCCACTTCCAGAATTAACATCATCCACCACACCTTACTTTTCACCCCACTGTTACCTACTCTTAGAGAATAAAAAAGCAGCTCCAGAGAACTATCCCAAAACTGACTTCTAGAGGAACCAAGACCACCTGAATTTCAATGTTACTTTTGTTTTGTTTTTTTTTGTTTTGTTTTTTGTTCGAACTCATGACCTCACGCTTGCCAGGCAGGCGCTAAAGCCACTGAGCTAAATCCCCGGCCCGAATTTCAATGTTATGACTGCTTTATAAAAACACATTTGCAGACTGGGGATACAGCTCAGTGGCTCCTGTCTGGCAGGTCCAAGGTCCTGAGTTCGATTTCCGGTACGTCACCCCCACCAAAGAAAAACAGCCCCCATAACCAGGAAGTGCCAAAACCTCAACTACCCACTTCTGAGAAGTGGGGGGCGGGAAAGAGAGCCATAAAGTTCAATCCATACCCAGAGATTTCAGAAGAGTCTTTTAGGGAAACTGTTTTAAAGGTTCTTTCAGAAGGAAATTTCTCCAGCTGGGAGGTGTGGCAGAAAAACCCATAATCCTAGCTCTTGGGAGACTGAAGCAGAAGAGTCCAAAGTTTAAATCCATCTAGGCAAATTAGCAAGACTCGGTCTCAAACCAAAATAGGATTGGGGATGTAGCTCAGTGCACAGGCCCCAAATTCAATCCCTAGTACCAAACAAACAAAAAAACAAACCAAATTGTTCGAGGAAAACAGTTGACAGAATTTATGGTTAAATTCCGAAATAGAGAAAACCCTGTAAATGCTAACATCAGCCATATCTGGTCACTGACTTAGGCAGATAGCTTCTAAAAGTCACATTTTATAAGCCACAGGTTTTAGTAAATTAATCGTAGACTGAAAATCAGAAGTCTAAAACTATAGTATATTAACCAAGGAATTAGCACATTTTATGTCCCTGGATGAACTATTTAATTATCTCTGGACTTCATTTTCACTGTAAAATAACAGGCTGAAAATACCTAATTCAAAAATTCCAAATGCCCCCAAATCTGAAACTTGTTAAGCACTGACATGACACTGAAAAATTTCAGATTTCAGAGCATTTTTTTTCATATTTTTCAATGTTCAACTAGTAAGTCTATGCAAACATTTCAAAATTTGAAAAACACTGAAATGTGAGACACTTCTGGCCTCAAGCATTTCAGATACAGGATATTCAACCTATGGTAATTCCGTAGAGGCTGTAAACAAGTAGAATTTTATGTTAAAACTTATGTGAAAGGATACTATGGAGCAGTGGCCTCCAAACTTCATGAACCTCTCTCAGTGAAAATTTTGAGTATAAACTCCAAGTAAGAATCCACATGCAGTTAATTCACGTTAAGTATTAACTTCTCTGGAGTAAATACCAAATATATATTTCAACACTCTTTTTTTTTTTAAATATACCAATGGATCACCTTGCATATCCTTCGAGTAATTAGTTCCTGGTTATTGTGCCTTCTCACCATAGAATATGTTTTTATTTTTTTGTTTCCTCCCTTTTCACTTGGCCCAAACTCATTGGGTTTTCTCCCCCTTATCATTCTGTTTTCTTCCTACTTTTAGTAAATGTGAAACATTGCCACTGGTTTAAAAAAAAAAGTATATTAGTTCTTATATTTCCCACCTGAAGTTTGTATGTGGAAGGTGTAGCTCCTAATATGAACATATTTAGAATGGGACCTTTGGGATATAATTATGTTTTGTTAAGGTCATATAAGTAGGGCTCTCAAGAAACATTTTAGTGCCCTTATACGAGATCACAGAGCATTCTCTATCCTTTTTCTCTCATGCCACATGGGGACACAACAAGAAGGCTATCTACAAGCCAGGAAACAAAAACACCTTCACTAGGAACTAATTATGCTGGCACTTTGATCTTAGACTTCTAGCCTCCAAAACCATGAGAAAATAAATTACTATTGTTTGAACCACTTCTAGAATTATGCTATGGTAGTCTGAGAGTTACAAGACAATGTCCAAATTAAAGCAGGTGGAGACACTGTAACTGTGGCCCAGGACTCAAAGGAACTGCTCTAGAATATCTTCTATTCACAAATCAATACAACTTTATATTTAAATCTGAGGCTAGAGACCATAATTGATCCAAACCCAAACTACAATATCCTCTTCACTGTTTAGTGTATTATACAACCAACAAATTTATTAACTTACTTTGATGAATTTCCATGCAAAGTCCAGTCTAGAGCAAACCATGCTGAACTAGGAAGAGCCGATGAGCTCACTGCCATAGGTAGCTGCCTTTTAATTAGATTAGCTCCATGGCCTGTAGTCTAAAAATAATCATAACCTGTGCCAAACTGAAGGTTAAAGAGCAAACTATGGAGGATGGGGAAAAAAAGATTCAGGTGTCATAATTTCACTAACAAATTCCTGTGACCTACTTTTTTATGTCTTAATAAAAATGAAGTCTCAGAATTTTAACCAAATGCTTGACAAAATCTTAACTAAAATCAAGCAGAAGAGGAGTTAACATGTTAGATAAGAGGACTCTGTAAAAGCTCCTTTTGTTTAAAAATCATGGGAGTCACATGCCTGTAATCCTGGAACTGGGGAAGCTGCAGCAGTAAGATTGCCATGACTTTGACAACAGGCCAGTCTAGTACACAGTGAGACCCTGTCTCAAAAAACAAACAAACAAACAAACAAACAAAGTTAATAAATAGAAGTCAGATGGATTGCATCTTTCCTCAGTACTGATGAAAAATCTATACAGGAGAACACATACGCTAGTACTATTGGGTATCCCAATGCAAAAAAAAAAAAAAAAAAAAGATGAAATTTTAATTTTGATAAATTAATTTTTCTTTTATAGTTGTGTTCTATCCTAAGGAATAGCTGCTTGACAGAAAACCACAAAGATTACGGAAAGCCACAAAGATTATCTCTTTTGTTTTCTTTTGATACTTAGTCTGTGTGATCTATTTATTTATATTTCTGTTTATTTACTGTATCCTACAGTTGAACTCAAGGAGTTTTGCATGATAAGCACATGCTCTACCACTGGGTTAACACCCTCAGTCTACAGTCCATTTTGAATTGGTTTTTGTATATTGTGTAATTTACGGGTTCAGGTTTTTCTTTCTTTAATCTCAGCACTTGGGAGACTGAGGCAGAAGGATCACCACAAGTTCAAGGCCAGCCTGAACTACATAGTGAGAGTCTCAAAAAAAAAAAAAAAAATTTCTTCAAGAAACTTAGTAAGCTATAGACTTAATGTCTATAAAACCTGTTTGATAAGTGACAGTAACCAGAATACATTTTAAAGCTCTTACAACTAATAATCACTTGAAAAGATCCTCAACATTGTTAGTAAATACAGAAATATAAATTGAAATCAGAGTAATAATCTACCAGACACCTATTAGAATGATTAAAAAAATTTAAAGAAGCCGGAACTCTGGGAGGCTGAAGCAGGAAGATCACAAGTTTCAGCCCTGGTCAAAAACTGGCAACTTAATGAGACTGTCTCAAAATAAAATCATCTTGGCCAGGGATTTAGCTCAGTGGCATAAGCATCTGCCTGGCAAGTATGAGGTAGTGAATTCGATCCCTGGTACCAAAAAAATAAATAAGTAAAATAAAATAAAATCATCATAATAAATAGTTGGGGTTATGCCTTTGTGTAAAGGCCCTATGTTTGTTCCCCAATATTAAACAATAAATAATTTAAAATAAGGGAAATTTACATTAAATACCAAAAAGAATTAAAGCACTACAACTTCTATACACTGCTGAAGGCTATGCAGAATGACATGGCCAGTTTGGAAAACATTTTGGCAGTTTATTAACTAAGAAAAATTTACCAAACAACCCAGGAATCTCACATTAGGCATTTTCACCTCCTCCCCATAAAAATGTATATCCACAAAAAAGGTAAATGTTTTAGCAGTCTTACTTAGATTCATTTTTTAAAACTGAAAACAACCAAATGTTCTTTAGCTGGGGCACAGTTAAACATACTGTGAGATGGTCACACAGCGGAATATTGCTAGATAATAAAAGAGAAAGAACTACTGATCCCAGCAAGCAACACAGGCGGATCTCAGCTATGTTACAGTCAGTACAAAAAAAAGGTCACACGTCAAACAGCTATATAATAAATGGAATCATTTATATATATATTCTGTAGAAAATATTCTGTAGAATATATTCTGTAGAAAATAGATCACTGTCAGAGGAGTAAATTGACTAAAAGAACATTTAAAAAATGATTTGTAGGAAGACAAACGTTCTATATTTCAATTACACTGGTGTTAAATAACTATGCATTTGTCAGAACTTCAAAGTCATTACAAAAAAAAAGTCATTACAAAAAACGGTAAATTTTACTATGCCTAAGTTATAAATATGGTCTAAAGCAATAAATGGAAAAAAATGCTAGAAGAGTTGTGAGGGAATAAACAAATTGTGCAAATGGTTAAATAACAGATAATATGCAACAATTACATTCTCAAGGCTGTGATTATTAACAGAAGTTGACTAAAGTGGTCAATGTATTACAGCAAATGGGAACAAAATGTCAGGTCTTCGAATTTGAAAACCAAAGAGCTTGAAGGATTTGTGTTGCAATCAAAATCACCCATGAGACAGGCAGGGTGGCGCATGCCTGCAATCCTGCACCCCAGAGGCTGAGGCCAGAGGATTGCTGTGAGGTCCACATCAGTCTGGGCCTACACAGTGAGTTCAAGGTCAGCCTGAACTGCATATACAGATCCTGTCTTAAAACAAGCAAACAAAAAAACCACCCATGTGACTTATTAGCAACCACATGAATGCTAAGATGAAACCGAAATATATAAAAAGTCTCAAAAAATAAAAAATAATAAAAAAGTATCTAATCTTACTGCTTTGGTGAGAACTAAGACTATCAAAAGGTGAAAGTAGTTCAAAATATTTCTAGATTGTACTATTAATTTATACTTTTACATTTATTTTTTGGTGCCAGAGATCAAACATAGGCCTAACAACTGAGGTGCACTCTGAACATCTCTTATGTCATGCTTTTTATTTGCTAAATTTCTCTCAAGTTCATTTTAAGTCCTTTGGTATATAGGGCTTGTTGGTCTGATAGCTCTACTTTATCTTGGGCCTGATGGGAAATGTCAACATATATTACTGCACTATCCCTAATCTCTTTACTAAGACTTGGTCTTGATTTCAGTCAATTTTCATCACTTCCATAATCTCAGCATTCTTTCAGGCCAGTCCATGCTTCATTTGCTATTTATGTGTCCAACTGTCCTACACACACACTTGTATCTAAATGAAGCCAGGTTTTAGAATTTCTTTTGAAACTGAAAGGTGATAGTACACAAATACTTCAATTATTATTAGTAAGACAGATATTTGAGAGCCATGAAGTTCTGGTTCCTCTTGGGAGGACAGATGTCCCATACCACTAATAAATGAACAGCTGTTCAGAGCTGATCTCCATCCAAAGTACAAATTTGCTTTTCTAGGTCTGACGGTCCATCTGGTATCAAGCAGTTCTACTTTCTTCACCTAAATTTTTGTTTTTAAGCTGAAATGACTCACTTTAAATTAATTTTCTTTGCCTTAATATTTTTCTCTGCTTCACAACAAGCACTTCTCCAAGCCAATTTTCTACTACTGCTGCAGGCTACAATCTACTAGTGTAATATTAGAGAACCTCAGACACTGAAATTCAAAGGACAACCCCAAAGAGGCTGAAATTCATACTGTAAAAAATGCATTTACATGACACTGGATCTTAGGCTACTTTCTATTAAGTACTTGGACTGTTTGAGTATCTTAATATTGTCTCCTCTGGTTGACTGGATCAGAGAAATTAATTGCTATTCTTACTGTGCAACAGATTTGACAATACAAAGTAATCCAACCATAAAGAGGCTCTATTTTTTATTGGAAGTATAGGTCTCTGGCACCACCCAGTGGCCCATCTACACATAAACATGCTAGTATACAACAATGTACAGGTAATACAGAATCTACACAAATATAAGCAGTGTATCCACAAACTTTTTTGTAGCAAATTAATCAAGCAGAAAAAGTGATATACAATTATAGTACAAGAAATGCAAGTATCAGTTTCATTTTAAAAAAGCTAAATGTAGTTGCAGCTGAATAGGGGAAAGGATTTTATTTAGTTTCAGGGAGAAAGGACATGCTTCATGGAAGTTTAAATGTTTAAGAAGGCCTTTATTGGAAGGATGGTATTTCAATAAACAAACGTTTAGAAAAAAGACATTCTGGCAGGGAATATAACTCAGCAGCAAGGCACCTGCCTGGCAAGTGCAAGGTCCAGAGTTCGATTCCCAGTTCTGTAGAGGTACAAAAGTATTTTAGCTCCAAAGCTGTTACGAAGCTGAAAGTCAAAAAGACAAGTTTGAGTCTGGAAAATCAAATGCTACAAATACAAAGCTGGCATGTGGGGGAGGACACAAATTTGATTTTAAATATATTTAAAATCCAAGTTGACAGGTCAGCAAGCTAGTACAAAACCAATATATGTTTGGAACTTAAGAAGTAAGTTACAGCCAGAGATACAGACTTGTGCACTATCTCCAGAGAAATTTCCAAATTAGCCCCTTATAAGACCTTACTAAAAATAAGACCTTACCCAAGAAAGTTTGAGAGAGGAAACTCAAACAATCTTATGTAATACCTATCCTTAGGGGGAAAAAAGAGTAGAGAGAAACAGAGAAATAGGAAGAATAAATTAAATACCTTGAAGTCAAAGATAAAAAGGCTCCAAATAAGTAAAGAGCTAATATTTCCTCATGAAACAAATGCTACAGAGAAGCAAAGAAAGATGTGCTGAGAAAAGCTGTGTGAGTCAGAATAGCTTTTTCCATAGAACTACTCAGTGACTGAATGGAATGTTGATCTCCCCTCCTCCAAGGGTCATAAAACACTAGGATAAGGCTACCTCTTAAGTCTGCAAAAACGGTTTCCTTAAACTCCTTAGCAGCTGGGTATTGTGGCACATGCCTATAATCCTAGTATTCTGGAATGCTGAGGCAGGAGGACCCCAAGTTTGAGCCCAGGCAGGGCAATTCAGTGACTTACAAAATAAAAAATAAAAAGGTCTGAGGATGTAGCTCAGTATAAAGGCCCAGAGTTCAATCTCCAGTATTGCAAAACAAAAACAAAACCCTCCTTTGCCAGCTAGGTATGGTGGTGCACTCCTGCAATTCTAGCACTGGGGGGAAGCTGAGGCAGGAGGAGAGGATTATGTTGAGTTTGAGACCAGCCTTGGATACATGAGGAAATATTGGCTCTTTACTTACTTGGAACCTTTTTATCCTTGACTTCAAGGTATTTAATTTATTCTTCCTATTTCTCTGATCCCTTTTCTCTCTACTCTTTTTTTTTTTTTGCCCCCCAAAGTGAGTTCAAGGCAAGCCTGAACTGCAACAAACAAAAAAAACTCATAAGCCTACCAATTTATCATAATCTGAGACATGCTTAAACAATTAAATGCCATTCTTATTCCCACTATTAAATAGAATTTTAATAATTTATATATACTTTTATAAGAAATATTTAATGCCATCTTTTCAGCTCACTTGTTTCATCAGTTGCCAATGAAGAACCAGTTTTAAAAACAATGTATGAGGTAACAGAAAAGAGCTTTGGCATCAGACAGACCTGGGTTTCAATTCTATTTCTACCATGTACTTTTTTTTTTTTAAGCAGTGGCAAAGTTTATTCAAGAAAGTAAAAGTAAAGAATGGGAGAGAAACTGGCTTTGCAGAACAAGCTTGGGCCAAGTAAATAGAAAAAGAGGTTAAGAGCAAGATAAAAGCGCATGCTGCGTCTGGGAAGCACAGCATGCGTTATCATGGAAAGCTATGATAGCCTCTACCATGCACATTTGGTTTTGTTTCTTTTGTAAAATGGAATAATACCATTACCCTGTGTAAGCAGGTTAATTTTAAGACTAACATAATTTATCTACACAAAGAATCTGTCTGTACATAGCAGGTTCTGTACTACTTTTGCAGCTTTCCCATGTCTTGACATTTCCTAGAGAAGCCTACACTTCTTTGCCACTCAGCAGTGAACATCTGAACATTTTGCATAACATAGGACATAGTTTCAAGTCTATGAAAACTGCGTTACCTACTCTCACTTATCTTTTAGGAATTCAGAGAGCGCTGCTAATAGCTTCTTTTGAGCATATTCTGTGACTTAGAAGGGAGCAATCTATCTAGGAACCCACAACATAAGCCTACTCTCTAAATTCTTCTCCCTCTTAGAGATTCCAAGGATAGCCAAGATGGAAGTTTACAAAGCAGTGAGCACAGAAACTGATGAAGTCCTCCTTCAATCGAACTACGAATAAGTCACTATGTCTCTGAAATAATGTCTTCTCTCCCTGTTGGTAATGCCACATGCTTGATGTTTACAGTTATTGGTCTTAATTCTAATAATAGTGTTTCAGAGGGCGTTGGGCATGTACTCTAACCTTTAAGTGTTGTTCCCAGCAGCCAAGCTAAGGAACTTCTTTTAACAACACACAAGCCCATATGTCTCAATTTAAATGATTCTAAGTTATTTCTACCTTCCATTGTTTCCAACAATGTTTACCTTTATCACCAGAATCCAATCCCCATTACCAGTTTTTACCATTCACATTTCAATTTTTTCTTAAATTACTGGAAAAAAATACTGCAGAGATAAAAGGATAATGCTCTAAAAGATACGATATTGATAATAAAAAAAACCCAGAGGTTTAAAATGTGGAGATGTGTCAGGTGTGGTGGTACACACTTGTAATCCCAGTACTCAGTGGGCAGAGGTGGGAGGACTGCTGTGAGTTTGAGGTCAGCCTGGGCCTACACGAGCAAGTTCAAGGGCTGCACTACATAGTGAGACCCTGCCCACCCCCCACACCCCCAAAAAACAAAAATGTGGAGAAGTGCACTTTAGGTCAGAGGGCAGTCAAATACCTAATGATTATAAAAGCACACCACAGGAATAGTCTCTTGGCTACCACTAGACTCTTAGCTACCCTTCCATTTAGCCAAGAAAAACTAAAACATTAACACATGTGACACGTATGGACACTTCACATTAGAACTTGGCCAGAACTCCCTAAACACTATCACTGGAGTATAAAGGCAAATAATTTATCTTTTCAGATCAAATCATAAAAAATTTTACAATCCATTAGACACACTTTTTATTAAAAGATGTGACTTTGCTGTATCGATTACTTTCCAATGTCCAAACTCAGGACAGGCTCAATTCATTAATTTAGCTATATTATAACACATTTCTGGGGTAAGGTAGTATTTCAGAAACTGGGCTTCTGGCATAAAAACTATATAGTCTGTAGGGGTAGAGATAAAAAAAAACTATGATAAAGAAGTGAGTGATTCATAAAATTATCACCCTATAATTTTGGAGTGTTGGGGATGGAACGCAGGCCTTCACGTATGTTAAGCAGGCACTCTAGCAGGAATCTGTAATACCATTAGCTCATCACTCAATAACTTCTGAAAAGCTTTCATGGACTTTCTTCTCTGACAGAATGACTGGATCAGTGAAAAAGCAGCATTGAAGTTTGTTGAGTACACTTATGAAAATTAAAGATGAAGTTTTCATTATTATTACAAAGCTAACCTAACACCTCACTGGCTTGTGACTTTTTGTTTGTTTTTGAGACAGTTTTGCTATGCAGTTCAGACTAAATTTGAACTCATTCTGTAGCCCAGGGTAGTCTCAAACTCACAACAATTCTTCTGCCTCAGCCTCCCAAATGCTGGAATTATAGGTGTATGCCACAGTGCCTGACAACTGCTAACTATTTAAGTACCACAAAGGCTGGGTGTGGTGCCACACACCTGGAATGCCAGCGCTCACTATGAAGCCTGAGGCAGGAAGTTCACTTTGGGTTCCAGGCCAGTCTGGGCTCCACAGTGAGTTCAAAAGTTGCCTCGGAATACACTGTGAAATCCTGCCTCAAAATAACAAAACAAAAAACAAAAACAAAACAAAAAAAAGCAGTT
>PVJX010030311.1:0-22155 GCA_004027295.1 Dolichotis patagonum
TGTAAGACAGTTGAATTTACAATTTGTTCAGTTGTCTGTCTTTTGCTCATCTGCATACTGACCAGAAGGGGCTTTAAGGTTTTTCAGAAGCACATGAGCATCAGCAGGTTCTATCCTCTAGTTCTTTGTCTCAATAATCTCAAAACCAAACTTCCTGTAGAAGTCAATTGCTGACTCATTGCTGATCTGGACATACAGATAGATGTTGTCCAAAGTGCTATCTTTCCCAGGGATGTTTAAGACATGATTTAACATTTTAGTTCCTATTTCTAGCCTTTGGTAAGATGCAAGACCTCCTAGTGCCATGATGTAAAGTCTCTTCTGAATCTGTGAAAGACCCACCCTGCAGCATACTGCAACTACAGCAATATCATTGAAATAGGCAAGTGGTGCTAGCTCACCAACCTCCAGCACATCCTTGTAGAGCTTGTCATTATAGCTGACTGGGAAGATGACCCAGTCTAGCCTCTTCAACTCTGATATTGTGTCGTGTTACACCTCCGAGCTCCATGGGGCTGCCTTTCATCTTCCCCACCTGTGGAGGCCCTCCTTACCACCACTCTCAACCCAGTCATCTCGCAGCTCTGAGCGCTCTGCCATCTCAGCTCCAGCCACTCAACTCAAGCCAGCCTTCTCTCCCAGGGCAGGTGGTTGAGGGGGTGACAGAGGCAGCAAAAGTTGAACAAGGTCCTAAATCTGTGGAGGGCGGGGACATAGCACACCAGCACTCAGGTACCTCCACTTTTCCACACATGCACACGGGGCACTCTGCTCCATCCCGCCACCAGCCAGCCCCCATAGTATTTTTTTACATCAATGCTGCCACAAACAAGGGAATACAATGCCACAACAATGAAAATACAGTGGCCACAATATGCCCTTGACAGTAGGAATTTTTCTGCTCCACCATACTCTTACGAGCCCTCTTTTATACATAGCACCTCTAACTCCCTGACAGTGTAGTGTGCCACGTGTCTTGCATTTTCTCTTGACTCCTCAAACTGTTACTCCTAATTTAATCTCTTGCAGTGGGGATGTACATTTACAAAGTTGCATAAACAAAAATTCCTTATCCAGTATCCAGTATCAATATTTAAGTGGCAACTAAAATTCATATTTACCATTAAGGTTTGTTTCTTGCATTACACAGTTCTATGAGTTTCTCCAAATGCATATAGTCATGTGTTGATCAAACACAGTAACATAAAAGAATAATTTTGCTCCCCTAAAACAACCTCTTTGCTCCATTTTGCTGCCTTCCTCCCTTCACATAACTCCCTGGAAACCACTCACACTTTTTACTATCTCCACAATTGTTCCCTTTTTACAGAATGCTTTATTCTTGGTATGATACATTGCATAGCCTTTCCAGAATATCTTTCACAGAGCAATATGAGTTTAAGTTCTTTCACACCACAGCGCATCTGAAAATTCAGCTATACTAATTCACTGACTGTTATTTCATTTTGTAGATGTGTCATCATGTGTTTATTCATTTGTATGTTGAAAAAATATTTTGATTGCCTGTGATTTTTGAATTTACAAATAGAACCACTATAAATATTTCTAAGCTTGTGTGAGGACACACACTTCTAACTCATTGGAACAAATACCTAACATGATTGTTCCATTATATGGTAAAAAGTTTTCTTAACTTTGCCAGATGTTGTCAGCCTGTTTTCTAAAGCTGATGACACTGCTTGCATTCCCATATCAATGAATGAGAAATATTCTATGGTAGTCTACTATCAACAGTTGATAGTATCATACTATTAATGGTTTGACCAAGTGTCCAATAAGGCTTCTCTATTCTACTGAGTTAAATCCCAAGAGTAACCCACTCGCCTCCTTAGTACACAGCTGTGGCTTGAGCAAGCAGTGGGCACCCCAGGGAGAGAAGCAGTCAGCATCTCCCTAGATCCTGCCATGTTGGAACTCAGGGCACTGGGAAAGAAAGCAACCTGCACGCCTCCTGGTAAGCAGCCACGGCTCGAGTGAGCAGTGGGTGCCCCAGGGAAAGAACCAGCCAGCATCTCCTCAGATCCCGCCATGTTGGAACTTAGGGTGCTGGGAAAGAAAGCAACCCACTCACCTCTCTAGTAAGCATCCATGAGCCTACCAGCACAGGCTGAGAATCAAACATCCCATCCTTCCCCACTCCACCCCCGTTAGCAAATGGGAGCCTGAGGTCTGAGCATCTCTTGGGAGGTTGACCACATGCAATATAACAAATGTGAGGGATTTCCTTCTACCAACTCTTTGAAGGCAAATATTGTTATCACTGTTTTGCTTTGTTTTGATTAATTGTATTGCTCTATTCAATATTCTGTTTTGATAAGTTCTATAATGTTCTGTATTTGGTTTGATTTTGCTATACCTGATTGGAAGGACAATATTGTGAAGATAACGACATATACTATGGTACCTATTACTGTTAAACAAGTAACCTGCTGTGAAACTCTGTACCAATTTCACTGCATTGTCTCAATTGGCTTTGTTCTGTCTTGTTCTGTTGTATTTTACTACCTTTAAAATAAATTTTAAAAAATGAAAAAAATCCCAAATATTCCTCAGGCTTTAATAAAATTCATCTGACTGAGTTTAATAATTACTTGATCTTCCTAACCCATAACATGTTCTACTATTTTATCTGACCTAGATAGGATCTGACTTATGGTGCTAAGTTTTCATTCAGGAAACTCCCACTGGGAATCAGCAGTGACAGAGATTAATATTATCGCTAAAATCTCTCAAATTCCAGAAATTTATCACTACTAATTTTGGTTATGCCAGCAAACTTCTGATGTTCTATGAAAATCATATAATTTGTGATTATAACTTACTAATCATAATTTATAATATGTTAGCTATGTTATAAATATAAGCATATAAATTATTTTAGCACTAAGGAGGAGATTTTATGAGACTTCATTTTAATTCTCTATTTAAACCACAGGTGAAAAACTGGTTCTCTTTCTACTCCTTTGTCTCTGATGCAGCAAATATAGAAACTACAAAGTCAAATTGATCATCCTGGGTATAAAGAGGAAATTTGTCACTACAAAACCTGACTCAGTAGAGAGGGAGCCTGATGCTTAGGATGCCTCTGCTCACCTGCAGGTCAAAGACACGGTTTCATCTCACTGTGGAGAAAGTGTTATTCCCCTTGCAGCCACATAGACCTGCTTCTGATATTCAGCAGAGAATCACAGTTCCCAGACAGAGTCTGGAATTAACACATCTGGGAAAGTAACCTCATTCTTGGAGCTGGTCTGTAAATCTAGACAGGGTTAGAATGAACCTAGTGACCAAAGCAAAGCTCTCGGATACGTGTCTTTGACTCAAGTGAAGCCTCTGAGCTGCACACAGATAGTATTAACCTCCTCCTTCCACATTCATCATTTCCCTGGAGGGAAAACTGAATCACAGGAAACAATTTACAGAATTGATGTGACCATAGGGAGAAGGTTGTAACAATGAATTAAGGAAAAGGAGAAGAGATTTTCATACCTACAAGTATTAGAAAAACAGATGGTGACCAAAAAGACCATAAGAAGTTGTGTTTTGAATTCAGTTTATTTCCAGCCAGTTCAGCTATAACAACACAGCACAGGAAAACCAAAGTGAATGTTTTTATCTCACTTCCTCTTCATCTTAAGCACTGTGTAAGTGTCACTGTTGCCATGATATGTTTGACAGTAATAGTCAGCTTCATCCTCATACTGAAGTTCAGATATGAGCAAAACTCCTGCATTGGCTGAGGAGTCTTTGGATCCAATGAAGCGGTTGGGAACCCCAGAGCCCTGGTATTTATTTGAGTCTGAGTAGTATCTTAGTAGAAATCGAAGACGGTTCCCTGACTTTTGCTGGTACCAGGAAATGTGGTAACCAGAAACTACAAAGCCGCTGCTCAGGGTGCAGGTGAGTCTGGCACTTGCTCCAGAAGATGCAGAAAGGGAGGATGGTTGAGTCAGCACAGGCTGGGAGAAGGAACCTGCAAGCAGACATAGTCATGAGTGAGCAAGCAAGGACAGAGGTGAGCTTCTTCAAGGCTCTGGCCAAAGGAGATTGATTTAGGCTGGCTGTCCAGTCCATGATATATTGATAAGTTGTGCCCGTCTCTACCTGTGCAGTAAAAGAGAAACAGGAGGAGAAGAGGGGTCCAATCCATGGTGTACATAGGACTAGGAGCCCCACAATGAAACTTGGCTGCCCCAGACATTCTTTTCTTACCCGTCCTGTGAAGAGGTGGGGACCTTCATGCAAATGTGTTTTCATCATAACTAACCCCTCCCTGAGCCCTAATGCTGGGACTTAGATCACACTGTAGACTGACAAGGTTGAAGTTTATGCTTTCTCTTTGCAGGGAGTGGTAACAAGAAGCACTTGTTTGATGAGAGAAGATAACTATCTCTGCTCAAGGAACTTTGCCAGGTTAAGAAAGCTACACTTGCTGAGTTCCTATTAGCAAAAATAGGATCCAGGAGCAGGTCAAGGCCCTCTCAGTGAATGGTTCCTATGGAGCAGCTATGCAGGGATGAATGGCAACCTCCACAATGCCCCCTTCTGGTCATACGATGCACCTTTCTTCATGGCCCAGAAATCTGCCATTCCAACTAGCTGATCTCTCACCCAGTCACTGTGTCTAGCCTCACGAGTAACCTGGGGCTGATATGCTCTAATTTTGATACTCTTTGATTTGTTACTGAGTATCTTATTCCAGAAGAAATATTGAACTGTAGCAGGTACAAAAATGTACTTAAAATGCAATGTGTTAGCTCCCCTCAAAAGATGGTGCAAAGATTGTATTTTTCCTTTAGGCATAATGGCATTATTTCCTTTAGACAAATTAAACACATTTTAATGTTTCACAGCCTTTTAGTTAAGTGTGTGTATACCAAGTACTGGCATGTGATTTTTTTTTTTTTTGCATTCACAAGACTGAATTTTTATTCAGTTTTCTTCATCCAAGGTCTCTATTTTAAATGGTAGGAAAGTGTTAGATGCATTTTATAGAAAGACTAAGTTCCCCTCCTATTCACAGGCAGCCTGGGAGGTGAAAAGTGGCTCCCCATGAAGAAATGGATGCATTACCTTGGTAAATAACACAAAGACTGTGATCCAGTGTCAATACCCTGGCTGTGGAGAGGCCTTACCAATCACCCAAGTGCCAAATTCCTTCCCTACACACGCTATCACTGGTGGGAGACAGCAGCACAAGTGTGACTCTATAGACCCAGGAAGAGGCCTGGTTTGAAAGACATTAGCCACTGTTTATTGCCTCTGCAACGCAAGATTCTTATATTGGGTTCACTTGTTTAAAAAAATTTTTGAAAAACCTATTTTTCTGGTGATATTTAACTTTAAAAAGATACTCTAGTTCTTTAACTCTCAGAGAACTGGTACTTTTTTTTGGCAACTAACCAAAAAAATACAGAAGCATGTATCTTTGCCCAATTTCTCCAGAGGGTTAAAGTGTACAAAATGTCTGTAAATTGTGTTAGATAAGGCACCCTGTTCTTTTTTCTTAAAGGAAACTTTTTCTTTGGTTTCTTACAATTTTTCTGTGAGTCTGTCCTCGGTTTCCTCCATCTTCTCTGTGATGAGCTTGGTCTCCTCCATCCTGACCTGCACATACTCTTGACAGGTGCTGGGGTTGACATGTAGCCAGGACCATGCAGACACTTCACCATGAAGGGCATTCCTCCCAAGGTCACCGTATAATGGGGAAGCGTTGCAGTCTTGAACATGGCATAAGCCATCAGGGCGTTTCCACTCTGGGCGTTTTCCGGGATGTTTACAACACTATCAGGTAACCTGATGAGCTCTAGACAAGGAACGACATTCACTCCTTTATGATTGCATAATAAAAAGTTCCAAACGAGACACTTTTTGTGTCTCATTTGGAACTTTTTATGCACAGGAACTTTAGATGCACAGGAATCAGAACCTTCCCATATTGTCTAAATGTCTTCTTAAATCACTGATAAAGATTATACATTTGTCTTGCAAAGGATCAAGCTCTTCCGTGTTTTCTGAAAGCATTCCCTGAGTGGTGCTGGATGATAAACCCCTGGTAGATGAAACATTCTGCACCCATCGTCCATGGCAAGGGATCCTGGGCTGAGGAAGCTGTGTGGTCAATGGCTATAGGTCCTTTGCCAGGCACTGGGCTGCAGGTGAGTGCAGCAATCACTCCTGAGGTCTTTGTGCCCAAACCACTCTGGGCTTGGCATGATGCAAAAGCGATGGTCCATTCACATGCTGACAGTGCCCAAACAGTCCTGCTGTCTGTGACTCTAGACACATCCTGGATACACAGTCTGCTGTACATTCCACTGCACTTTGAAGGATGGGGATGGGTTGCACCTTCTAGAGGGTTACAATGCTCGCCAGCCATGCCCACAAGCAATGTATTCCCACACCCCGTGAGATGCCAAGGGACTCTGAATTTATTTGTTTTAATGACTCATTTTTAGTTATTTGAATTGTTGAAGTCATTGATAAAATGAATAAGGCAGAATCAGTGAATCCTAAGCTTTGCAACAGTAGGTCTCCCAGTGAGCTATACTGTAATGAAATGAAGTTCAGCCTGGCACAAACATCCTCAAATACTCATTCATCAGCCTCGTTCAGTCACTCCCAGTCTTTTTTTTTTTCTCTTTTTTTTTGGTACCGGGGATCGAACTCATGACCTCACGCTTGCAAGGCAGGCGCTTATGCCACTGAGCTAAATCCCCAACCCACTGTTCAGTCACTCCCAATGCAAATGTTAAAATTTAAAACAAGTTACTATAATGAGGCTGTTCCACGGGGTTCCCCAAAGCTTTAATAAGGACAATTGGCTGAGTATTGAGCTTTATAAGGAAATTCTAGACTTGTTACTTGGCTTCTTCAGTGAAGCTGTTCTGTTGGGTCTGATAGCTACATCGATTTGCAGTCTGTTACAATTCAAGGCTACCATCTATCTGGACAGAAGACAATAGGGATAAGCAAGGAAAAACACCACAAAGTTTCCAATTCTTACAGGGATTCCTCTTTATTTTTATTCTCAATGTTTTTCAGTTATTTGTAATGTTAAAAATGTATAATAAATTCTCAGAGGTCTAATGCTGTTGCTTTTGACAATTTTATACACACTTTCTCATTGACATGTAGTTGATTAGGTTGGGCCTTCATTCTATAAGTGTTTTTCAAGGCCCTTCTTTTAAATAAAATTTTTATATGCAAGATCAAGTTTTCAAGAGTGATTTATTGGGTATTTATTTTATCTCCATCTTTGGTAGATTATTTCAAATCTACCAAAATTGTTACTTAGTTTTTCTGTGGTGATAACAATTTCTTCTTCTTGGACCTTAATCCCAAAGTTCAAGAACTGAGAATCTGATAAAACCACCAGAAAGAGCCACATGGTTAAAAATTTTTGATTCTACTATCTAAAATTATAGTTGTCTCTCTCTCTAATTATCTAGATTTGGGTGCCCAACCTGAATGACACTGAGGAAAGAACTGTCTTGAGCTGAACATAAAATTTATGATATAGTTAATGCACACATGTAAGAAATCTCCTTTTTTCATATTTGTAATATAACATTTTTAAACAGGGGGACAACATAAAAATAAAACTAGCTGGATGCTTTATCTTATTTTTGTGGCATTAATGCATTTTGATTTGATAAAAGTGATTGAAATTCTAAATGAGTTCTCAAGGTATTCTTCACAAATTTTGACCTACTTTTACTGTTTCTGTGTTGCATCTTTGAAAACAGTTGCTCACAAATATGTATATTGCTCAAAGCTACAAAATGAAGGCATGGTTATAGAATAAGGGATATTCTTCGCTGAAAATATAGGTCTTATAAAACTCAAATAAAGAGGAATGATTAAAATATTTTTGAATCAAATGTCTTATGGCATCTCTATTCATTCCATTTGAAAATGCATAGACGATGTTTTACTGTTGACTGAAAATAAGTAGGAAAACATATGTCTGTTTAAAAATAAATACCTGTTTCAGAAGCACAAACATATACACACTCAGATCGATTGAAATACTATTGTTAGTGATTACTAAGTTTTACTCTCCAAGTCCCAATGGACAATATAATATATGCTACAGTGAGATTTTGATTTGACTCACTGGATGCAGGAGGCTAAGTTAGCACTGCACTACTCTCTCTCCTGCACTGTGTTTCATTCTTCCCTAAGCAGCCCTTACTAGAGTACTGTACAATGGAGTTACGAAAAAAATCACAAAATGATGCTAAAAGTTTATGATCTTTTAGGGCTGCATTACTAGCTCTCTCTAGGACTTTACAACGTAGATTACAGGTTGGACCCAGAGGGACCACAGGTTGGACTACAGGTGAACTGCAGGTTGGACATGGCTGACTTACAGCATACTTTCTAGCATACCAGTAGATTTCTAAAACGTCTTAAATCAGAAGTTAAGCTATCTTTAAAGGGTGGACATTCAAAACAAATGATGTGTCACAATGTGGTTGGTAATCAGGCCTAGGATTCACCTAAAAGGATAATATGGTGGCACTCCATGTAGTCACCAGCAAGGAGCAAGAAGATACATGGTAGTAGCCACACGTGGTGGTGTACACCTATAATCCCATCACTCAAAAGGCTGAAGCAGGAAGATTTCTGGGAGTTAGAGACCAGCCTGGAGCACATAGTGAGTTCAAGGTCTGAACGACATAGTAAAACCCTGTCTCAACAAAACTAAACAAAATAAAAACGGTTGTAGTTTTTCCATAATTACTACAGACATACTATCCATGGGAGTCTGATCTACCAACCTGATTCCCAGTGAGCTCTCTGCAGTAATAAGAATTCATTTGGGTTTCATCATGTTAATTATTTTTGAAAATGAATGTTTTTCAGTGTTGAAGATTCCAGAAACTGAGAGCCATGTGGAAGTTTTGGTAGTAGAATGGAGAAGAGTTTTTGTCAAATGTTCCCTTTAATTTGAGTCACCTTGCTTTACCCACATGACACACCAATGCTATGAGATAACCAATGCATGATGTGGTAAGATTTGTCCTCAGCCTGGATTTGGGGAACGGTTAAGTAGCCGTCTGCCCTCAGAGTTAATACAGGAAAAGTAATCAGAGATTTGGTCCCTTTTGCCATGGTTTCTATCATTGTTAATATGTATAATATCCTTCAGTGCCTTCTCTGACTGCTGATGATACCATTAAGTGTAGTAGGTTCTGTGCTCACTACAGAGAATGCAGTTGAGTTTGACTGACGCTCCCAGCAGGTAAAGGGTGACTGAGTCAGCACAGGCTAGGCTAGTCCAGTGAAAAACAAAGAAATTCATTATGTGTTGGGAAAAGGACTAGGGGAAGGAATATTCCTGACACATGTTTAGCAGGATCTGTGAGCTGAGGATCCGAATACTGAGGACCATCCTGACATGTACACTGAGTGAGTTTCAGGTCATATTGTAGACAACCCAGAGCTTTACTGAGACAAACAAGCTGTACCAATGTCTCTTTTCAGTCCCAGAAGAGAGAGAAGGTCCGTCAAGTAGATGTGCTCTTCTCTGGGCCAACCAGTTTCATCAATTGACTTTCACCAATGCCATATCTGGGTATCAATTCAGGGAGAGATGGACAAGGGATGGATCTTCTCTGTGGCTTACCAGACCCCAGTGCAACTCCAGATTCTGGGTCTCTTGAAACCTAAATGGAGACCATAATGCACTTCACTGATTTCCCAGATGAGATTCCGGACTAGTCAGTGGCAGGCCCACAGTGACCATTGCTATACAGGCCTAAGTTCATCATATCTATGAGCAAATTATAGGTGATCTTGACACATGATCAGGTCCCCACCACAGACTTGTTGCACAAGGACAAACAGAGGCTTCACAGGGAAATTCCTACCTTATACATCAGTCTTTTGTAATCTATTTTGTTCCCCTCAGACACAACAAGGCACACAGTTCACTTTATAAGGAGCTTTAAGGGCAAAGGGTGTCTCAATGTGAATTAAAAAGTAAGTTAGCTGAGAACAGGAAAGTTCTTCTATGAACCTACATCCCAGGGTGCTCAACAAGCCAGATATTTCTTTCCATGTTGATTCTTCATGAGATCATCCCATAGGGCCATATTGGTGGAATATCACTGTCTAAGTAACTCCTTCGCTTTGGAAGCCAAATAAGGATAGACAGCAATTTAGACCCTTCTATCACCTTTTTGTGGATAATCAGTATGAAATTTCCTGAGAGCTTGGTGTCTGGTAATGGGGCCCTCTTATCACATGATCATGTTTGAATCCAGGCTCAGTCATATGTCCTAGTTCCTTATCTTAACCTCTCTTTGCTAAGCATCTCTGTAATGTATCATGGGTTAGTACTCAGTCTTGTCATCAGGCTGGGCCTCTAAGAGGGTCAAGGTATCTTTGGTCAGTGTCACTGTTCGTGCTATAAATCCACTTCTGGTAAATATGGTCAATAAGGACTTCTGAGTCACTGCAGCCTGAGAATTGAATGTTGTTATAAATGTCAGACACATGTTAGGAGTGAGGAAGGAAAAGAGAGGGTCAGTCCAATGGTGAGAACCTGAGATCTCTATTACATGAACAGTGAGTGAGAAAATTGATAAGAAGGGGGGTCAGTACTATGGTGTGGATGTTGGAAGAATCTTCTGGCCCCAGAGCTAGTGCTTTGCTTTAGGATGACCTTTCATTTTCTACTGAACTCCTTGCTTGATGGGGAGAGTTGGTGTGGAGCTTTACACAGATATAGGCCTTTCACCATCCCCTTCCACCACCTGATCCTCATGCCTGTAATCACATATACCATCTGAGGTATACCTGTTGTTACTATGTACGGCGAACTTTCCACGTGAGAGCAAGCACCTGCCCTAACAGTGTACACAGACCAGTGAGCAACTGTATAAGTCCCAAAAAAGCATTCTGAAACCTTGAAGCTTCCTTTAAAAAGATCCCCAGCATCCCCTTGAGGCTTCTTGGTCTGAATGTGTGGGAGCTCATCTCATTCATTTAACAAATGTTTACTTATATTTATGACATTGTCACTGTATTTCCAGCACTTACATTGTCTTTTCTTTGCTCATTTCTGTTTATGTGACTTTCTCTATTTTGTGTTGAAATACTCTCCTAGGTGTCTCTACTTCAATTTTAGTGTAAACTAACCTGAGTGTTTTGAATGATTAATAGGAATTGTTTTTGAAGACTAACTGGTGAGCCTCACATTAAATGTGCAGCTTACGTGAGAATTATTTTATTACTATACAGAGTAAAGAAAACAGACTGAAGACTAAACTTACTAGTTGAGTTTAAACCAAAGTCAACCATGAGCTACTCAACCCACTCTGCATGACCAAGCTGCTCAAAACATCTTGCACAGCAAGCTCCAATGAGCTTTTCAGGTTGAGAATGCTTTATGCACAATATCCCACACTGTACCAAGACAAGTTACCATTGTAAGCAACTCTACTAGGGTAAAACCAACTGGCCTTTCAAAATGAGTTTGGAAGAATTTCCTCTTCTTAAATGTGTGAAGACTTGTTTTATGGCTTAACATATGACCTGTGAAGGTAAATAACCCAAGCCCAATTGAGAAGAATGTTCCTAGGCTCACATGTGTAAAGTAGGTGACAGTCTGAGAAGAGAGTCACATCGGTGAGGTGCAATTTGTCTGTACAACGAAGCAGGATGAGTGGTTTCCCAACAGTCAGATCTGCATCCTCTCACTGCTCTGAACCAGTACTGCAGAACCACCTGCTTTAGAGCCAGTAGGACCCTTCCACTGAATTGTCCTGCTGGAGAATACATTTTGGTGATATCTATTAGGGTTGGAGCTGCATTATCGTTGCAATTCTGCTTTGTGCCAGGCCACATGATCTATGTGATGCTGGGTAACAATCTCAAATCTGAGGTACAAAACCATACAGGCTAAATTCTTACACAGCTTGCTCACTGCATCTGATGGGTGATGATTCTACATGTGGTCATTTTTATTAAAGTTAATAGAGAATCATTTCTTGGAATAATTCTGATGAAGGTAGCAGAAAGACAGGGGAGAAGATCATGGGGGTACCTGGCCTTGGTTCTATTGTCCATGAGTAACACAGGATTTGCCTAATTCTCCTTCATTTAACAATGAAGACAGTGGAGCCAAGACACATTTGATGGAGACAGAAGTTAATATCTGCCACCATAAAAGAACCTAGCCATGGAGGACAATGACATAATCTTAGTGCAGAAGACTGTGCCAGCACACTCTTCAAGTTTGTCTGCAACAGCGGTGTTTGTAACCACCTATAATCAGAAACAATATTAATTTCTAGAGAGTAGTTTATGGAGAAATTGGCTATTCATGTAACTGTAGCTCCCTTTTGAGGTCACAGGATCACACTAAGGTTATTGTCATAGGCAGCAGAAGATAATGTTTGTCCAGGGTTTCTTTCCATGGGTTAATATCAGGCATTGGGGGAAAATACGTGCACATGACCTTGCCCCACAGCTGGAAGCCAGGCAGAATGGACTCTCTATGTAGCCCATTCTCTTCTTACTTTGACCACATACTGCTGAGATCCCTTCTTTTAAATTGATCAGGCATCAGTCTGCTGGGTCTCCAGTCTTCAAGGGACCAGGTCATCTTCTGAGCATTCCTTGAATTCCTTTAGTAAGTTTTAAAGTGCAGATAAGCTGCTGCCCAGTGTAGCAGACAAGACAAGCTTCAAATGTAGTCTTAGATTCAATCTGTAACACTACTCCCTTCCCAACTATCCTTCACAGAACCCCATTCTGTTGTGTGAGCCAATGTTAGAACACAGAACTGCCACCATTATCACTAGGATTTTTCTTATTGTCATCTGAATCTGGAATGCATCTGGAATGCTGCTAAAAGTAGATGGGTCTTGGCCAAACAGGAAACCTAAGGATCAGAAAAGAGAATGCTGGAGTTCCAGGTATTTTTTACTAACCCATATTTATCATCTTACTTCACTCAAAGCAATTTTTCATGTTGCAGAAATGTTCAGTACTACTTAAAGATGACTAAATAATATTACAAGATCAACCAGGGCTCAGGGTTGAATATCGTTTGGAGACAGAAGGTCAGTCTAAAGGACTAGATACTTTTAGGACCACAAGAAAATGTATCAGTTTCTTTTATAATCAGAAATAAAATGGAAGTAATCTAAGATAGATTTATTTTTTCTAATTTGATATAGTTATAAAATATAATTTTAGTACACAACCATTACAGAAGAGCCCTAAAATCAAAGGAACCCATCCGTCATGAATGTTATGATCTGTCTTCTGTTAAATTAAGTGTAAGTCAATACAAGCATGGAAAAGTCTCAAATGGATATGTCAAAATGAAAGAATCCAGGCCAGAAGGAACATATTCTCTGTGATTCCATTTGTAAATCTTGGGAAAACTGACCAATGGTCAATGAGATCGTCTCTGTGATTGGCTGGTAGTGAACAGTGGAGATGGAGGGAGAATTCCTCAGTGGCATGAAGAGTGTCTTAGGGTCAAAGGTGGGATGAGTAACATGATTACAATAATTTTCACAAAGTCATATAACTATCACAAAACACGGGAAATGGAATACTTTAAATAAAGGTAGTTAATGATGTTTCTGTTATCCTGCAATAAGAATTACATAACACAGATGGCATAAAATTACAAAGGTTCACAGTGAGGACTAATGATAGGATAACACTACTCTGGAAAATACCAGAAATAGGAAAAGCACAGATGATTTAGATGAAAGACTTTCCAGTTGGAGTTGGGATTTGAGATGACCACAGCTGAACTGACCACTCAGCCTGTGCGTCCAGGTGATGGGGACCAGGGCTTTCTGTTCCTCATAGATCTTTTCCTAGGAATGAGATTCTGTGAGTGACTCTGTGAAGTGAGGAAAGAAAGAACTTCACTCCCAGGCAAATGTGGTACACCTAGGCCAGCTGTGGTGTTAGCAGTAGAAGCTATAGACCAGGACTAAGCGGGAGCTACTAGGCTCTTACCATCTCATCAGAGGAGAAAATGGTTCTTGTTTCACTTTCTAAAGGATCTGAAACCCTATGACAGTATCATGACCACTGCCACAGGACAGTGATGATCAGTCTTATCCTTAGACTGCAGCTCAGTGATGGTCAGAGAAGCTGAGTTGCCAGACGTGGATCCAGAAAATCAATCAGAGACCCCTGAGTCTCAAATGCTACCTCCACGTTGGAGGCATTTTGTGGCTATTCTGGGAATTGTTTGTACAGTTTACATTATAGTCCTTCCCAGTGTCAGGGGGCTACAAAACTAGGAGATGGTGACCTTCTGTTCTGGGGTTCTGGAAACTAGGAGCAACTGAGTTAGCACAAAATGGGTCCAGGACCTTGAGGTGGGAGAAACGTGAAGTGCTAAATTTACATCTAGATACAAAAGCAAAAAGCAAAGCCCCACATTCTTCCCAGGTCCTTCACTTTCCCTGTATCTGTCACCAGTGCAGCACATGTGAATGAGGAGGGTGAGCAGGAAGGAAGACTGAGATATGATGGAGGTCTCACATCCTGTGCCCTTCAGCTGAGCAGTGCTTCCTTCAAGTCCCTGTTCCTTTTCATACTCTAGGAGGAAGAGGATACATTTATGCAAATTAGATTCCTTGCACCTTTCTGATCACACCTAGCTCGGCCTTCTCTATCTAAGGATGTCAAAGGGCTGCTTCGGGATGGAAATATGTCTGAGAGGTCACAGTCATGATCCTTAAGAAGAGTGTCCCACACAGGCCACGTGGCTCATGCCAGCTCCGATCACCCATGTCCCCGTCAAGAATGGACCTCAAGTGCCTCCTGGTATACAAGTCCAAATACGCCATTTTGTAAAATGGGTCCAGAGTTTGTCAGAGAAAACTTTGCCTACCCACTTCCCTGCCTCAAGACTAGTTTAGGGAGTTCCTATGTGCCCTCCCCATTGCCTCAGGGCAGGCTTGTGTTCTACTCAGACTCCTCGGGAATGAGTCTGTCCATGGCTCCCTTGACTGCTCATCCCTCAGGACTGATGGGTGTCTCTGATGCAAATTAGTCATAGATCAGGATCAAGATGATGATTATAAAATTTCTGGTTTTATTAAGATGCAGAATACTGGCCAATTTATCCCCCCACCAAAAAAAGAAAATCTCTATCAAAGGGATTTTTTTGCTATATGGGCTATTGTTCTCCTTATAATATACCAGCAGAGTAAAATATTTTCTATATGCTATTTCTATATTTTATGAGTCATGTGTTTACTCCACCCTCTTATAGTTTATCTCTTAAGATGCCCCAGAGAGATTCACCTGTCATATCTATTGGGCAGAAGAGTTATCTTTAATTTCAAATATTTCTTTTCTAGGAACCTGAAGTCATTTCTAAGAGGCATATATTAATTTTATTTTGAAGAGAACAAAACCAAATTAGAAAAAAATACAAAGTGAGATCAGTCAAAACAAAAGGATGGACATAGTACATGACTTAAAACCAAAATACAAGGTGATCTACAATGGGTACCATAATGTCTCTTGTTATCTTCAATAGAATTGTCCATATCATCAGGCACAATAAAATAGAACATAGCAGTACAGAACAAAATCAATAAAAACAAAACATTGAAAACATTACAGGACTTCAAAAGAAGGTAATATTCAAACCAGAATGGGTATCATAGTGAATCTTATTGTCTTCAGAGTAGTTGCCTATACTCTTAGACTTGATACTATCGAACATATCAGATTTGAATAAGAACAGTCAAGACAAGACACTGATCAAACAAAACAGATTCAAATAAAATCAATCAAAACAAGACAGTGAAAGCAATACAGGGCTTCAGATTAAGTTAATAGGAAATTTAAAATGGTTACCATAGTATATCCTGCTATCTTCAGAATAGCTGTCCATGCTCTCAAATCTAGTACAAGTAGACAAACTGGAACAGAATATAACCAAACTAAACAGGGCAATGAAAACAATATGGGTTTCAAATCATGATACAAGATTAATAATGTTTTCTGCCTTCCCTTTTTAGACAATTCCTCCCTTTTCACTTTCACAGGGTGCATTGTGCATTTTGTATCCCACTAACTCCTTTATTTTAGATTAGGCAGGCAACCCACCATTTGCCTAAGTGGTTCTGAACCTTTTTACCGCTGAGCTTGATCTCAAGTTGTATTCATTTACCTTCAAGAGCCTCAAGGTTTTTCTTCCTTATAGCTGAGTATTTCTCCATTGTATAAAAGTGTTATGTCTTTCCAACCAATCTGAAGCTAAAGGGCAAGCTACCCCTACTTTTTTCTGGTTCCCTGTCACAATGAGCATTGTTTTTCTCATCTTTGACTTTCAGTCCATAAACTCTTTTTCAGGTTTATTATATTTCTTATATAGAGCATCTTGATGGACCCTATCTCCTGATCCACTCTACCTGTGTTTCTTTTTATTAGTGTATTGAAGCCATCCATGTTAGTGATTTTGGCCCACTTTCTCTGCCTCATCTCTGCCATGCTATTTTTCTGTCATTGTTTGTCTACTTTTCCCTTTCATTCTAATGTCTGCCCCATTCAGTGAGCCCCCTCTACAACTGTTCCTAAAACCTTTTTTCTCTCTCTCTAGAATATCTTTCAGTATTTTTTGTAGGGTTGGAGTGGTGGTCATGAACTCCCCCAGTTCCTCTTTGTCATGGAAGCATCTTGTTTCTCCATTAATTTTGATAGTTTTACAGGTACATCAATCTGGGTTGGAGGTTATTTTCTTTCAGGGCTTGAAATACTTGACTCCAAACTCTTCTTGATTTGATGGCTTGTGTCAAGAAGTCTATCGTGATTCTGATGGGTTTTCCTTTATAGGTGATCTGTTTCTTTTCTCTGATGGCTTTTAATATTCTGTTCTTGTGTTGAATTTCTGGGATCTTGATTATTACATGTCTGTGTGTAGATCTATTTTGGTTATAGCTGGTTGGAGTTCTGTATGCCTCATATATCTGAGTATCATTTCCTTTTCCTACGCTTGGAAAGTTTTCTTCAATTATTTCTGTAAATAGCCTTTGTATTTCATTTGTATTTACCCCTGCTTCTTCACTCATATTTTTTATTCTTAAGTTATAGATCCTTTTGTCATCTTCTAGCCTTTGTATTGTTACTTCCTGATTCCTTGTTATTTTTAAGAGATCTTTCCTTTTGCAATCACACATTGCAAACCTGTCTTCAAGGTTTGACGGTCTGTCTTTAGATTCTTTCAAGCAGTTTTGCCTGCTTTCAATGTAGTTTTTAATTTCCTGGTAATCTCTTTGAATCTGTTTCATGTATTCTAGATTTTTTTTATATTCTTCATCAAAAGTTTCCCTCCTTTTTTTATGCTTCTCCATTCTTCCATCTGTGTCCTCTTGAGAGGTGCTTAGCATCTCTTTTATTATTTTTCTTATATATTCCTTTACTTGTATTAGTATTTCTGTTTTAAGTTCTTCTTTCACAAAGATATTTATTTATGTCAGATGCTGCATCTTCAGAAACTGCAGGAGTGCAACCCTCGATCTCTTCTGTGTCCACCTCTCCTGAAGCAGCCCTGTTTGGGTTGGTGGCTGGAGACTTCCTTTTGTTTCTTCTTCTTGTCATGTTTCTGGTTTCTTCCAGACAAGTGGATAGTGGAGGTCCCCGGAACTTCCTGTATTGGTTACAATTAATGTGAAGTGTACTGGCTAGGGATTGCTGCCTTCCCCAGTCTGCTGGTGACCATTGGAGTACAAGCAGGGGCAGGGCAGTCATGCCCCTCCCTTCTGAGCTGGTCAACCACAGAGCTGACCTTCACCATGTTAGTGTGTGCTGCACGGATGGGGCCAGTTAGGGATAGCTTCAGGGAAACCTCGTCCTTGGCTATTGGATTGTGCACAGGGGCGGGACTAAGCCTAAGCAATTCTGACCAATCTGCTCTGTACTAGGAGTGGTTAAACGAAGCCAGCTGCAGTTCTGGTTCCAGGTTTGTCCTGCCCAACTCCAAAATATCACCTGGCCAATTGTCCACTCCCACAAGAGGACTGAGTTTCCCACACTCATCACGAGCTGGTGCAGATCTCCAGTACAGCGCTCCCCTCCATGACCACATCCTCCTCCTGAGGCCCTCAGGCTTACCAACTCCCAACTTCACCATGACCTCACATCTTTGGATTCCAATGGTGCCTCGCACACTGTGGGACTGGTTCCAGTGAGAGCACATCTGGCTATAGCTTTCTGTCCACATTTTTCTTTTCTTTTCTTTCTTTCTTTTTCACTTTAGTTTTTTCCTGAGTTGAGAGGATCCATCTCCTTCCATCTGGTATTCTCCAAGATGCTATATTCCAGCATCTGAGCTGTTTCTCTCAGAGAGGCTTTTTACTTTGCTGCTTATTGATCTGCTGTATTCCCAGATTCCCTCCTAACTTTTATATATTCTGAGTTTTCCTGGGAATCCACACCTTTAAGAAATAGTGCACTGCAGTTGAGTATTGGGGGTGATCAGTAAATAAGAGCTGGGGAAAGAGATAAGAGAGTGTATTATTTGAAAGACAAAGTAGGTACAGCTATGCTACAGGTAGACAAGTATGCTACACATTGTGGCAATGACTGAGAACTTCAAATAGAAAGCTGAAAAGGCTCAACAGTGGGGAAAACAGAAGAGTTTAGTCAGGCTCTCAACAGCTGGGGTGTTGTTCTAACAAGGTCAAAACACAGCTGATTCTGAGTCAAGCTCACTCTCTAATTCTAGGTCCCAGCATACAGAGGAGGTAACTAAGACACACACATCTCTGTGACCAGGACCCCATGAGTTACAGAATATCAACAGTGGCTTAGAAGGTGGTCTGGAGAGAAGTTGTGTTAGGTTGGGAGCAGGAGACCCCACATAGAGTACATAGTCAGAGGAAAGGTGCTTGTGCTAAGCTCCTGTGTTAAGTTCTCACATGTGGAGGGGGACACAGGTAAAGGTGAGAAGCCAGAGTTTTGATTTATTACATCTCTATCCTTTTTTTTCTAACAGTCCCACATATTGCTGGTTGAAGGACACACAATCCCTGCCCCATAGCCAGAAACCTGAGAGCCCCTCTAGTTTCTATAACTTACCGGGTCATCATCTCTGTTTTCACATTCATGGTCTGACTCCTTGCCCTTTATTCCATCATGCTGAGCATGATTGCTATAGTTTTCCACTATCCTAAGGAGTCTTGTTCTAGAGGAGGTGCTGGCATATAAATTCTCAATACCTTCTAGTGTATTTAAGAAAAAGCTAAATAGAATTTTAGATGCATTTGAAGGTTCTAGCACCTAAGCAGCATGGGAAAGTCCTTGGGTTCTGTTCCCAATATAACAATGGTCTAGGGAGAAAAAGTTAAATGACACTTTTCAGGAATCACATGAAGAATCCTACATGTGGCCATAATGGAGTGCATTAGAGTACCATTCCTGTTCTGTTCAGAGCAACCATGCATCGTGGGAACTTCACAAGAATAAGCTGAGTGCTATGTTCAAAACACAATTCAGCAAATGTGTCATGGGTGATTAAATGCTTTAAGATTTTTAGCACTGTGTAGATTTAATTTAGTGACTTGTAAACAACAAAGCTAAAATCACTGGAAGCTTTGTATTTACTCTAAAATAGTAGCATAATTCTTTTATGAAATAAGATTTGGCTTCTTAGTTTAGAGTCTCCCACATAGTTATATTACAAATTTTCCTAGGATTTTTTTCATAGTTGTTGCCCATTTTATTTTTATTATAACTGGAGTTGTATATAGACAGGCTATTTTATTCATGCTTCTAGTTCTGTAATAAGCTAGTGTGACATTTGACTGATTTGTTTTTGTGTGCACATGAGCATGCATGAATTGAGTGCCTCTGTAGTGAGATGCAGAGATATTACTTCCATACTGTCCTTATATCCTAATCTGTTTTGCCTGTGCAAATGCTCCCCAAATGTTTAAACTCACATAGTCTTTCTAGAAATAACTCATACTCAGGACCCCTTTGTTTCTCTTCTCTTCTGAACCCAGAGAAGCTTCTCTCATTCAAGTCAAGCAGGCCATTTCAGTGATTAAATCCTTCAGTGATTCCTCAGTTTTTTAACATAAAACCCAAGCTCTTCAGACTGGTCTGGTCTCTTCTCAGAACATTGACTCCCTCCCAGCCTCACTCTTTGCTCTGGGAGTTCCAGCTTCACTCATTTCTCTGTCCTGGAGACCTTGAGCTCCTATTTCTTGTGTGGTCTCAAAGGCAACTTCCGTTTGGAAGCAATAGGCTTCATTCTTGGCCATGGTGACAGATACCATTTTAAAAATTTGATCACCCACTCACAGCAAGACATTCACTCCTCATCAGAGATAGCTTTTCTCTTCTGTTGCCATACATTCTTCACTGTAGAACTTAAGTTACAAAACCCATAGAGAAGAACCCAGTAAGTGCTCTGCATCAATCTTCCAGCTTCAATCATCAGGGATGTGACTCATATTATTTAATTTTCCACTCCTCTTTACCCCTCATCCAGCTCCCTTCCTGAATAATATTAAATCAAATCCCAAACATTATAACTCTTTATTTTTGCAAATCAATGTAAACATAATATTTAATATTCCAAAACTCTTGTGCATTAAAAAAATGGGCTATGACTATTCTCACTTAAATGGGTTGGACCTATAGTGGTGGTAGCAGTAGAAGCCAGAGATCAGACCTGAATAGGAACTACTTGGGATTCCCTCTCCTGGCAGATGAGCAAAGGTTTTTCATCTTACTTTTCCTGTGGGCCTAGAGCACATTGAGATCATCACACTTGTTATCACAGGTTGACACTGACAATCAGCTTCAGTGATAGTCATGGAGGCTGAGTTACCAGATTTGGAGCTAGAGAAGGGATAAGGAGCTTCCAGTGGAAAACATCATCATCATAGATGAGGGTTTTGAAGCACTGTCCAGGGAGCTGCTGGTACTAGTGTATAGCATAGCCCTCCCTGACATTGGTTCTGTTTTCAAGAAAGGAAATGGTAACCTTCTATCCTGTAGCCCCAGACATCTAGAGTGGCTAAGTCAGCACAGCCTAGACCCAGGCCCTGGAAGTAGAAGAAACATAGAAATTCTGGGTCTAGGTGGCCACAGAGTAGGCCCTTATGATCTTCTGAGACCCTTTTTCTTCTCTCTATCTAGTCACTTGCATCAGACACAAGGTCATGGCAATCATTCCAAAGGCCTTCCTTCTGTGCCCCACAGCAGAGCAGCGCTTCTTCCCACTGTTTACAATGTCTTAAAATACACTACTAGCAGGGGAAGGTCCATTCAGGCAGATGTGGTCCATAGCAGGTTTCTGATTCCACCCTTAGTTCTGGTCTATGTTCCTCTGCCTGGGGATGTCAGCAGATGGGCAGAGGTAGGTCTGGAGGTACTAAGAGGTAGAGCAGTTAGCTTTGAGCAGAGGCACCAGGCAAAGCCTTGGTATTTGTCTCAACTCTGATCATACTCTTATCCCGCAAGAACAGGTCCCAAGCAACCCCTGGTGTCTAGACCTAGACGCACCACTGAGAAGCATGGTGTCCCCTCAGAGACATCCCTGAGCCTCCACATCTCTGTACACTGCCCCTGCCTCATGTTCTGGCTAGTTATCGTTTGTTGTTGTTGTTGTTGTTGTTGTTGTTGTTTTGGAGGGTTTGGGGTGGTGTTTTTGTTCTATTAGAACTTTTGAGGGTGAATCTGTCCATACCTCCCAGTACAATTCCTTGGCAGGACTAAGGTGATATCTCACACAACTTCTTAGATCAAGATTTAGTCTAGAGCATAGAACAATGACCAGAGCACAGACATATGTCCCCAGCTACACAGGCAGCCTGTTTCTTTCCCTTGATGTGATTTCTCTGTTGTGCCCAGAGCTCTCTTTCCTGTGTGGGTCTCCCACAACACTGAATAGGAAGGGAGATTCTCTCTCTAGTAATAGTTGGTTTATCGGGAATAAACTGAGGGCACATTCTTACAAGTATCACAATATATGTTTTTATGATCTGTCAATATTTCTACAGATTTGACCATGCCAGTCACTCCAGTACCTGCACCAGTCTATAACTTGTAATAATCTGTACTCCTGGACTCTGCACCTGCCTGTAGAAAAACCTTTCGAATCACATTATTTACAGAAAA
>PVJX010030312.1:0-22150 GCA_004027295.1 Dolichotis patagonum
AAGGCTAAAGGAAGTTCTGCAGAGCGGGGCGACTGTTCTCCCACTCCGGCCCCCTTGTCTCCCCGACCTCTGAGTCCAGCCATAACTCGTGCTGAAAGCACCTAGAGCCCTGCCGAGCCCTGTGCGTCCTGCTCTGAGGTAGGGTGTCTGGACAAGGCCACCTTGACACAGATCTCAGTGCCTGGAAGGGGCCTCTGCAGCCGTGCTCCCCACCGTGCCACCTGGAGAACGAGTAGGTCACACAGCGCTCTCTGCCTTCCTGTGTCTCTTTAATGCCCTCAAACTCCGATCAGCACTTTCCCTTGAAACTGTCCTGCTCACCATTTCCGGAATCTTGGCAGCCACTTCTTAAGGAGGAAGAAAGGAGCCCGAGTAATAAATTGCTACACACATTAAAAAAAAAAAGGCTTTGTCGTCTGGCTCTGTCAACATTTAAACTTAACAGGCTTCTTTGGGGCTCTGTGACCAAGGGAAACACCTGGCCAGAGGCCGGGACAGGGCAGTGCATGGCCACTGAGCCTACAGCTTAGAAGACAAGGAGGAGAGTTTCAATCGCACATTTTCCCCATGTGGCTTTAACAGCGAATTGTTCCAGCCCTGGTGACTGGAGAACTGAAGGCTGCTACACATTCTGGAAAAATCTGCCTGCTGCCCCTGCTCCCAATAAAACACAGTTTACATATCCAGTGTTGCCTCATCTTAAATTGCTCTAGATTTTTTTTTCTGTCTCAGTCTGTTGCAAATGAGGGGGTTACGGGAACATGGTGGGAGGGACCAGGACGCCTTGCTGCCTAATTTTATTACTTTAATGCGCTGCAGTGCTAGGATGTGCCAGCAAAAAATGAAGGCAAAGATACGCCACCTCCATGGGCCATTATTGAGCAATAATGGGAACGGATGGTCTTGGCTGTCTTCGTAACAGACAAGATGAGAGGATAATACACAGATATTAGGGGCGGGTAACTGACACTGTCGCCATAATTGGGCTGCTCTAGCCTATGAAGTTTTATTTCCCAATGCTGATAATCCTCTCCAGCTAATTGTACTCCACACTGAAATTTCTCAGCAGGGTTCTCAGCCTTCAGGGGGAGTTTTTGTACGGACACATTTCTGATAAAATCCAATTAAGCAGTTTGAGAGATCAGAATGCCGTTCATTTCCAGCAAAGACCTAGGTACTTGGATAACCCAGAATGGCAGGAATGCATATTAAATCTGATTCTTTGGAGCACCCACAGCAGCAGCTCTCAAAAGCAGAACATGGGATGCCTATGATATATTCTGAGACTCCCTACCACTTTGAGGACAGCGGTAATTTGGCTGGGTCGGGGCCTGAACCCACTCTCTAATACAGAGCCCCCAAAGTTTGAAAGGAAAGGTCCAAATGGTGATGGAAGGGCAGCTCTTCATTTCGCCTTGGGCCCTGTTTAAATCAGATCCTCTCCCCACCTACCTTCCACGCTTACTCCATTCACAATTTGTGAAATAGATTATTTTTTCTATATTTCCTGTATTTTTGCTTCAGGCAAATGACCTCTCCTTTAGTCTGGATTTACAGGTAAAGGACACCACCCACAAGGCCACCTTCCACAAGACCTACTCCCTGCCCACAACTGCCTTTAAAGGACCAAAGGAACTTGATGGGGTGATGATGTCTCAGAATATTCTTGGCATCTCCTCAGCAACCCAACTTCTCATTCCCCCCAGGGAAGTGTATATCTGTTGTCTTGATTTCCCACCTTCTTGGCTCAAACTTCCTTTTTTCTAGAAAATTCTATGCAGGCTTACATGGCAGCCATACTATGCAAAGTAAGCACTTTACTTTTCTCAGTTACAATGAAAACAATGTGGGCGACAGAGGGAAGACAAAGGAAGAGGCAATGAGAGTCAGTATTGTTCTCACTGTTCTTTTTCAGATGACTGGCTGTCACCAAGGAAGTAGGATGTGCATCCCAGGCACGGGGAATCCTTCTGGTCTCTGTAGGATTAGGGAGAAAGATCTGGAGTCTGGCGGGGGAGTTAGAGGGAGATATGGCTCCACTGCAGTCAAAAGGAGAACACCAGTGAGGAATAACGGGCTGCTGGTGCCAATGTTTCAGAGCGAGTTTGGACTGAATAAAACCACAGCTAAGGTGAGGAGCGAAGAGAAGCCTCAGGAGGCAGTGTGCCACAGCCTGCTCTCTTCAGAGAGGACCCGGGGCCCAACCAGGCAGGGGCCTCTCTGGTGCAGCTGTCTCCATCCATTTTCAGCTGCTCTAATGAAATATCAGACTGGGTGATTTGCAAAGATTCTTGTGGCACCCTAGCATGGTAGAGGGCATCACATGGCCAGAAAGAGAGAGAGAGAGACAAGCAGAGAGAGAGAGATTTCATGACCAATCCCCTAGTCTATGCCCATGATAACATCCCCATTAAGGGTGGAGCCCTTATGACCTAAGCACCTCTTAAACGTCCCCCCTCCTATGAAGCTGAGGTGCACACGTGTAATTTCTGCACTCTGGGAAGCTGAGGCAGGAGGATTGCAAGTTCGTGCCAACCCTTGGCAACTTAATGACTTAGAGAGACCCTATCTGGAAATTTTTAAAAATGTGAAAGGATAGGAGATGTAGCTCAATACAAAGGCCTTGGGTCCAGTCCTCAAGAGATGGGGGGGGGGATAGCAACATTAAGGACATTTCAATTATAGCAGCACTGACCCAAGGGAAGGCTGAGAGCAGCCCAGCCGCAAAGAGTTCAAGGGACTCAGACAGGAAATGACTGCCTTCCTCCACGTCCCACCTACGACCCTGAATTCCTCCCTGTGGCCTTTGGCAACAGCCTCGCACACTTCAGAAACTGGCAGCCGAACACAGGAGTCCATGGCCAAGCACAGAGATCTCAGCCCTCAAGTCCAAGAGTCGTCCCTCCTGGAGTCCGGGCAAGCTTGCACTTTCCCCGGACTGGTCCGTGGAGGTCGTGGGCAGCACATGCGATTCTACTGCAGATGCATCAGCCCGGGGGTCTGATGAAGCTCTGCCTGGCGTGCGTGCTCTGTGAACTCACCCCTGGGGAGTCTGAGGGCTGTGAGCGTGTGCCACGGTCAGGATTTGTAAAAGGGCAACCGGGAAGTCACTGCACATCAGGCCTCCAGCCCGCTCCCCTGTCCCCGCCCCGTGGTGCTGCCAGGACCAAGGAGACTGCCCAATCCCTGGGAGCAGGCCCAGCAAGATGGGTGGGGACAGTCCTCCGACGACTGAGAGTGGGGGGTCTCTAACCCTCACCACAGTGCGTGTCTGGGGTCAGGGACCTATCTCCCTTTATCCGGGCTGCTTCCACAAGTCCCAGCAGCTGCAGGCACACAGGAAACACCAGAAAAGTGACCACAGGTCTTCGTGTAACTGCGACGAGGAGCCGGAGCCAGGCGCACCCCAGATAGTCCTCACAGTACCTCCCTGTGCTTTCCTTTCGGGGTCACTACCCGTGCAGACTTTCCGAGTCTGAAACTCAGAGTGTCCCTGCTAAGAGATCATCTGACGACGGTCACATGGGAAGGATGGGAAGGGGCCACCGGAAGACAGGACAGCAAGACAGACAGCAAGCTGCCCGCATTGCTCAGAAGCCAGGCGTTCCCCAGGCCCCTGGTTTAATGGTGATCACTTAACACCCAATATTTAAAAGAACCAAGGCGTCTTGCTTCTGAACAACTCTGCTTTGAGTAACGCTATAGCTTAGAAAACTGTAACTCCCCACACACCTAAGTTGGAGTTTCTAGTTTTAAGCAACAGCACGTTTCTCTGAGACAGTTTGGTCAAGGGAGCTGGCTCCTGGGTCACCTGGGAGAGGCCGTGAACTCGGGCCTGACTACCAACTAATGCTGTGGCCTTGGGCAGTTCATTAGCTTTCCCCAAGCCTGAGTTTTCTTGTTTAAAAAAAACTGGAGCTAACGCCACCGACATACTTGAATATGCCGGGCAGCCGATAAATGTAGCTATTAATGTCATTATCGCCATTAGTCTTCCCAACACAAGCACACCAGAACAGACAATTATGGATTTAGGATACTTTTAACAAGCCTCAATTAGTGTGATTTTCATGCCAAATGGTATAATCCTGAAAGAAACGTTGACCTTTTTTTTAAAAAATCTCTCTCTCCCTCTTTCAAAAAGTAAACATCTTCTCCTGACTATAAGTAACAATGAAGAACTAGAGTCTTTTCCCTAATCGCAAAGCACATAAGTCTTCAGCCTGCAAGGCCGTGGCCTTGCATTTGTGCCTGGGAGCCACACCAAGCCCTTGGTGGAGGCTGGGAGGAGAGGACATCTGGGGGAGCTGACCACGGTGGGGCAGATGAGCTACAGGGAAGACACAGCCCCCAAACCGCTCCTATCAAAGGAAAGGTTTGTCTCCTTCCTGGCTTCTGGAGTTGGCACTAAAGGAGCCGGAAGGGGATGGGTATCTTTGATCCACCTCCCGCTTCGGGAGAGTGATTTCCCAGGAATGAGAGGAGAAAGCCACCAAACCCCACCTGGACGGTGAGAATGACAATGAGAACGGTTTTGAAGGACATTGGTCTTCAGAGAGAATCAAATTCTATGGTGAAATTTTAAAGCTGATCACAGCACTCCTCAACTACCTGCCCTGATTTCAACATCGTACTAAACAATGGGTAGGTGTTACCAGATTCAGTCTTCTCAAAAATCTTCCAAGCTATGGCTTCTCATTCTTCCCATTTCACAGATGAGGAAAGTGAGGCCCAGGGATGTGTTAAACAAACTACCTGAAGACACTAACAGTACTAGCTGAATACATTTCTATCTTGTTCTCCCACACCAGAGGCAGCCCAGGTGCTCACTATGGAAACCAGACCCTTCCCAGCCCTTTCCCTGAGTGTCAGGACTTCCCTAGCACAGCGCAGCTGCTTTGAAACCACTCTCTCCTAGGATCAGTGCCCACAGCTGCCCTCCGCAGAGCAAGTTGCACACAGCTCTCTGTGTGTCTACGTGAGATCTCCAGTCCCTGTGAGCCTGGGCAGCGGCCACCCCATGAGCCGCTGTTTTTCCTAGCTTGCCCTGCTGGAGGCTTATCTAAATGCCCATGGGATCCATTGCTCCCAGGCAGTGTGACTTGGGCAGATGACCAGCCCTCCAGCGCCTCGGCTCACAGTACCCGCCCCCTGGTGCTGGGGACAATTCACTGAGATGTTACCCTTGAGACAGTAGGCTGAGGACACAGAAGGACACCTGGTATCTGAATACATTCCTCCTCCTCCTCCCCTCCTCCTTATCTTCCTTTCCCTTCCTTCCTTTCCACTATCCTTCCTGTTTCCTTCCTTCTTTCTTTCCTCTCTCCTTTTCTTCCTTCTCATCTTTCTCTCTCTCCTTCATTATTCCCCCCTTTCTTTCTTCCCTACTTTCCTCCTTCCTCCCTTCCTTCTTCTCTGCTTTCCTCCTTCTTTCTGACCTCTTTTCCTTTCCTCCCTCCCTTCTTTTCTTCTTTCCTTCCTCCCTCTCTTTCTTCCTTTCTTTCCTCCTTTTTCCTCTCCTTCCTTCTTTCCTTCCTTCCCTCCTCCTCCCCTCCCTCCTTCCTCTTTGCACCTTCCTATATCTTAGATCCACCCATCGAGCCAGTTGTTCGCCTCCATGGCATCCTTTTTGGGGCCACTTTCATCATTCTTAACAATCCCATGTCACCTTCCCAAAGCTCTCCCATGCCCTTGCTACCATGTAAGTAAGTTGTTTTCCCTTTACTCTCCTTTCTAAGACTCCCTGCTCTCTCCCCCTTTTCTGGGTCCTTCCCCCTTTTCTGGGTCCCTGCTGACAATAGCACTGGTTCTGCCTGGTGTAGCACCAGCTGTTCCCTAACAGTTTCCTGTTGGTGACCTTCCTTTGCGGCAGCACGTTACTGTCTCCCTGACCCCCGGGGCAGGCCTCTGCTCGCTTCCACGGAACCTCCGCAAGGTGAATCAGTCAGATCACATGGTGGTGTCTGCGACACCGGGACCTGTCCACTCTTGGGAGGGGGACAAGCAAGGCAAAGGTCCATGGAGGTGCTGGAAAAGGGCGGAATTTAAGACAAGCCCAGCAAGGCCCTCAAGTCCATACAGAGCTGGCTCTTAGCCAGGGACGTGTCCCCGCCCTGGCTGTCAGGTCACCTGCAGGGAAGGCTGCTGCTCTGCTTGACCCCAGCAGCAGGGGAAATCAGGGGTGAGTCCAGGTGGCCAGCGCCTCCCAGAACCCCATCCCAGGTGCCAGACACTCCGGGCCAGGGACAGGGCCAGGGAGCACCTCTCGAGGGAGGGGCCGACACCAGCACTCCTCATTTCTAGGCTCCTAAATTGCTCTCCCTGGTTTCTCTTTGATCTTCCATACCATTTCTGGGATTGAAAAGACAAAGTCAAGCCTCTGTCCAAGTCGAGCAGGAAGACCTTCCAGGCACCCCCTAGTCATTGGCAGCCAGTGAGAGCTGGTGCCCTGGTGCCCCAAATGTGTGTCTCCTCCGGGAATTCAGGGTTGAAAGATCAGTATCAATTCACTCACCTTACCTCAGAATTTAGCCCTCACCTGTCTTTGTAAAAAGAAGATTCATAATTAGATGCATCTTCTCGAAATAATACCCTTGAGGCCTTAAGAAGGCTAAGGTTCCAGCTCTGTGTTTTACAAATGTGATTATGAACCAAAAAAAAACCTACATTGCAAAAGAATAATGATGATGATAATGATAATGATGGTGACAGCAGCTAACACATGCATAGCACTTACTCTGTCCTACTTGTGGTTCCAAGCATTTTACTTATATTAAACTCAATTAATCCTAATAACTACCCTATTAGATGTAGGTGCTATCACTGTCTCCATTTATACAGGAGAAAACACCAAGAAGTGGAGAAACTGGCCCAGGGCTACACTGCAGGATTCAGACCCAGGTAGTCAACCAGAACCACCCCCGCTTCGTCCAGCCCTGGCCGAACAAGGGGGCTCCTGCTTCCCTCCACAGGGGCCTCACCCAGAGTCATGAGCATGCTGTTTCGTTTTTCCGGTCACTGTGCAGTTACAACCAGAGATGGCTTGCAGGAATCTTAATGATAAAGATGAGAGAACAGATCTTAGAAGCAGGTTAAAAAGCACCTATGACACAGCGGTGGGGCCAGAAAATAGACCCAGGTTGAGATTATTCAATATGTGTGCCTTGTCCTCTGGGGAAGTAAAAAGACGTTTGACAGCACTGGTGGCACCTTCTGTTCCCTGTTTAGGGACTTCTGCAAGAAATCAAGGTGACAGTGAGGTTGATTTTGCATCCTCCATTCCCATCCCTAGAATGCACTGAGCCCTCTTGCCTGATTAACATCAGGCTCGCCCCCGCCTGGCACCAGGCAGAGCTGGCATCCAGCTGCAGGAACTGGGGAGTCCTGCAAAGCTTCGGACCTGGCTGGACCACACCAACCTCTGCTTCCAATGGGGCTAGGCAGGGCCTGGGGCCTTCTAAGGGAGACTTGTCAAATCTGCTCGAGTACAGGCCAACACCACCCCGAGTAGCATGATTCGTGTCTCCAGCTAAAAGATTCCAGGTCTAGAAATTTGGTAAGGTGGGTAAAACCAATGCTTGCACTGGCCCTGAGTCATTTTCAATAAAAAGCACTCACAGAATGCTGAGCACCAACTAAGGCCACTTATTAGGGTAGAAAAAGGCTTTTGAGACTTGCTCTAAAACAATCAGCAAAAGCCAACAGAGCAAACCCAGAGCAGCCAGGAAAACAGCCACCAATTCTCCTTCTACACAGGTCTATCCACGCCCACGACCTTATATGACAATGACAAAATGTGAGAGAACAAGCTCTTCGACTATTTTCTGGTACCGTAGGCAACAGGATGGGCCTTCCAAAGATGTCCAATTCCTGATTTGCAGCACCCATGGATACTGTTTTGCATGGCAAAAATGTTGCAAATGATATTAAAGTTATGCGCTTTGAGTCAGGAAGATTACGCTGGATGATCAGGTGGGCCTAGCAATCACATGACCCTCAAAATATCCTTTCCCAGGTATGGTCAGGAAAGGTTTGACTGGGCAGGGAAGTACGGTTTAGATGGAGAATGTCTTCCAAAGGCCTCGTGAGCTCAGAGGGGGAGCTCTCGGGAGTGACGGAAGTGCTCCAGCTGCCTTGCTCTTAGGAAATGGGATCTGGTCAGAGGAGGTAGTACTGAGGGCATCCCTGCAGGGTGTATCACCTCCCTGCTCCTCCATTCTTTGGCTGTTTCCTAGCCACCGTGACATGAATAGTTTCCATCTGCCCAGGCCCTTCCACCACGCCTTTCCTGCCTTGGAGCTGGCTGGCAGTACTCCATTTTTTATTCTAGAAAGTTCCTGCATGGAGCTACTTCTCTCATTTGCCAGGGGTTTGCACCATGACCACAGACACTGCCCGCCCATTCCTAGCAAGCCATGGACTGAACCCTCTAAAATTCATGAGATAAAATAAACCTCTCCTCCTTTAAGTGGCATGTGTCAGGTGTTAGGTCTCATCCAAGAGGGAAGTGACTAAGCCAGGAAGAATGGTCAGAGAGGTGAAGTGTTATCAGCTGTGAAGACAGAGGAAGGGGCTGGGAGGCAAGGGATGCAGGCAGCCACCAGCAACAGGTGAGACTGTGAACTCTCCCCTGAAACGAATCCAGAGACGAATCAGCCCTCAGATGCCCTAATTTTAGTGCAGCAAGATGCACCGAAAGCCTCATGGTTCTGACCAATGGAGCTGTAGCATAATGAATTATTGCGGTTCAGTTTGATTTGGTTGGTTTTTATGGTACTCAGGATCTGCAACCCTTTACATTTTTTGTATTTTGAGACAGGGCCTCACTAAATTGCACAGGTACAACTCCAACTTTCAGTCTTCCTGTTTCAGCCTTTTCAGTGCTGGGACTAAAAAAATTTGAGTTGTTCTAAGCCTCCAAGTTTGCTACAGTTTGTTGCAAGAACAAGAGAAAACTCATACCCCAATTCCCAATGGAAATTGTAAACATTTTCCACAACTGTTCAATGGGTCGTCTGGTAATCAGCCACACAGGGGAAGAAACCCTGAGGCAGGCAGTACTCCATTTTTTATTCTAGAAAGTTCCTGCATGGAGCTACTTCTCTCATTTGCCAGGGGTTTGCACCATGACCACAGACACCACCCATTTCTAGCAAGTCAAGACCCCAAGTCTTCTGTGTGGACTCCTGATCTCTAATTACTGTTTTGACCTGGAGCACAGGGAGGCCTGTTCATTCCTCCCTGTCACCTTTGGGGTCCCTGCCTCTGGAGGACAAGCCCCAGATGGAGCGCTTGTGTGGGATCCAGAAAGCCTTTCCACAACTTTTTAATTTGGCCAAAAATCTAATAGGGCAAGTCTCAGACCTGCACTTGAAGAGATTTTGCTCCTTTTTATCTTGGTTCTTTCCTAAGGTTTCCAGAACTTGGCTTTAAATGGCAAGCTGTGGAAATGCTTCAAGAGGCTGTTAGTGTCCCCTAGTGGCCATCCTATGCACTTTCAAATTTACCTCCCTTTAACAACCTCCACCTGTAATTAAATTCCGATGGAAAATGTCACTAGTACTTAGCCCCTGCAAGGAACTAAACCTCCCAGATCTCCCCAGGACCTGGAGGTTTCCTGCTACATAGGATTTCCAGTTCTCAAAACAGGAAAGTCTCGGAAAACTAGACAGATCATTCTCCCCAGCCCTGACAGGCCTCCTGGACCTCGGGGAATACTGCCCTAGGTGGTATTCAAACACTGAACCCAAACACAGCTGGTGCCTGAATGCTGTGCCTTTAGACATGCATCTTTCTGGGTGTGGTGGTACACACCTGTAATCTCAGCTACTTACGAGGCTGAGGCAAGAGGATGGCAAGTTTGATGCATCCTGGGCAACTTAGTGAGACCTGGTCTGAAAATAAAAAGTAAAAAGGGTTGGGGAGGTAATCAGTGGCCTGAGTTTGAGTCCAGAATTGCAAAGGGAGTGGAGATCTTAATTTTAAGTTAGCAGCTAGGCAGTGTATACTAAGCCTACGTTAGGAAAATAATAATTTAAGCTCTATAAATTATTTCTTTACCCTTTTTGAAGAACTGGTGGTGGGAGTACCGGGAGGAAACACAGTGGGTGAAAGAAGAGGGTTACCCCATACATGGGGCAGAGGAGATAGTACAAAGATGACCCTAATTATCTCTAAGGTATTAAAATCCACCTTTCTCACATTGTTCAGAATTCTCTAGCTCTTCTGTAAGCCTCTTCAGGAAAAGGTTTCTTGCTGGAAGTGGAAGTGGGTACCTGCTTCCTCTTCATTTTCCTTTGTGAAGTTGACAACTATAAAGGAGGCCTGGAGCTACCTAATAACAAAGTGCAGGACCTTAAACGCACTCTGGTTGGTTTCAACGGCCAACATGAATGTTCTCTGCAGCTGAGGCATTTTCCTAACACAGAAACCAGGCAGAAATCATAAATATCTTAAGGATTCAAAAGGATTTAGGGCAAGCATGTGAATTTTAGAATGTTTCCCTTTTAATGTTAAAGGATGATGGAAATCACAGGCTTGGTGGTTAACTTTTCAGGTGATTGCCTATATTGTGCGATTTGAAGATATGAAGGAATCTACTTGTCTAAAAATACCTCCACTAGCCTTCCACAAAAGTCCATATCCCAGAGAGCTATCTTTTAAAAAGCTGCAGTCTGTCAAGCTGAGTGTGACTTTCCCAAAGCCAATCTTCAAGAGGCCACCACCAGCTCCAGTGCCCACTAACCTTCCCAGCAGGGACAGTCTCAGCTGTTCCACTATCCACAAAGCAGAAGGTATATTTTTGAGACCTTTCCACATCTTCCTACAAGGGACACCTGGTGTCATCCCACTCAGAGGACCCAAGGGAGATTATCATGGGCGAGGTCCCAAGATTACAGAATGCACATTTGCAAGACGTCAGCGGCAACAGCAGGCAGCATGGATCAGAGCAAAGCACAAGAGCGCAAGAGCCAGAGCAAGGGCCACCTGCGCCTTTACTGTATAATTCTTATACAGGTTGTTATGCCACATTTACATTCTTGCAAAGTACGTAACCAGCGCATGTGTGTTTACCTGGGCTAAGTCATGGTTACATAACTGCACCCAACTGTACACCTGCACCAGACAAGCAAGTCACATGCTCAGATGTCCTTAGATGCCCCTGAGCTTTGAAGCAGTCTGAGTGATTCCCCACACCTTTCCACAGGTCTGATGAATAAGCAAGGCCAGGTGAACACTCTTGTCTTCTCCATAAACTTCATTTGTAAAGATGCATCAGTCAGTTCTCACCCCAAAACATTTCAGGTGGTTTTGAGAGCCGTAATAATTGCTATAGCTGGTTACCATAGCTACGAAGTAAATGTGAAGTCTAAAATTAAAACACAATACTGAAAAACAGCAACCTAGGAGACGAAGTAATTTGGTTTTCAAACTGGAAGTCTTAAGAAATCTTTTGGATCATATGTTCATCGAAAACTTTTGCTTCATTTTAAAGGGTGACTAGACCAAGAGCCATTTCTGGTCCATTAGGTAATTAGTTTCTCCCGCTGTTGTCTTGCCTTGTGAATGAACTTCTTCAACAGCAAACAAATGAACAGCACAGACAGAAATGCTTGTAAAGGAGACAGAGGACTGGATAATGTACTGTGGGATAACAGGTTACATCAGCAGTCTAATAGTATGGGGTTTTTTATTAGAATGCACACTTACTAAACGCTGCCAAATAGCTTCATGTCTAAGAGAGCTACACCATATCCACCTGCCGATTTCTCCCTCACGCTCCCTTTTCTGTGGCCGTGGAGATGATGTTAAGATTGCTTTACTAACTCCAAGCCTCAGATTTCACAGGCATTGGGCTCAAAGCAAATGTCGTTCGGTTTGAATGCTATCACTGAGTGCAAATGCTATCACTTTGCTCAGTGAGAGGAGACCAAAGAATCAGCCAGGAGTACAAATATCATTTTATGTATAAAATATGGAAAGTTCACTTTAAGCTTAAAAAACAAAGGAAAATCAGAATCAGAATTTTGAAAAAGTATATAGTTTAGGAAACTCACTAAATTTTACTACAACTCTTTTAAAGCCCTTTTAAAGGGCTCACTATTCTGATCATAAACAACTAAATTTCATTTTGCATTTCTTCGTAGTCACTGAATCCTTACAAGTTTGAGGGTGCCTGGATCACAGATAATTAGTTACCTAAACTTGAAAGTTCTTTGACATTGACAGTTCTACACTATAGATGTTAGCAATTTAAATGGAGAGCTTTTAGGGTATTTCAGACACTAGATTTATCTGGAAGCTTTACCTTCCCCCATTTCCCACTCAGGCCTGGCTGGGGCAATGTAAGGGGAAGGCCCCTGGCCCAAGGCCCAAAGGGGTCAGCTGCTCTCCCAAATGGAGAAACACACTGGCTGGCCCAGGTGAACACCCAGGCTTTACTAGAAGGAAGTCTTTTCTATGCCCCGTGTTTTCCTTGGCAAGTAGTGTGACTCCCTCCTACTCTCAGCCCTGGGAAAAGAGAAGACAGCACCAGTCGTTTGAGGATCCTAACCCTGACCCAGCCTGAGATCAGCTTCTTAGCATCCCCGCAGCCATCGGATATGGAAGCACATGCCCATAATGCCATGTCTCCAGAGGCTGAGGCAGCAGGGTCGCTGAGAGTTTGAGGCCAGTTGGTGTTACATGGCAAATTTAAGGTCAGTGAGACCTTAACGCAAAAAAGAATCCCCACACCCAAGTGGAGGAGCAAAACATGTAGACTCCTGTTTTCAGAAGGGGCCATTATGAAAGTAATCAGAAACCCATATCCCTAAGAGGCAAAACTATACAAAAATGATTATTTTATGAACTTTGTAAAACTTAAGACTCACTGAATCAATGAATGACGATAAGAATCAATCAATCACCAATAACCCCCAAAACCAATCAGCATTCCAGGACACTAGGGATGGAAATGCTCTGCGTTCTAGACATGAGAACATGTCCTCAAGGTTGAAGGTATGGTGACAATGGGCAAGATGAAAGGGCTGCCCTGGAAAGAGTTAGGTTCCAGAGTTTCACAGACTTTTTGCCACTCCAGACCAAGTTTTGAGTTCCCATTACGTTGAGAACATTCCAAAATCCCACCTCCAGTGATGGGTGTTGGAGCAATACAGAGCCTAAACTCACTTCACAAGTCATTCCTTGTGAATAAGGTACATAATTCTAGGGAGTTTTTAATTCTTTGCATTCTTATTCAAATGCCATTCATGTAGGATTAGTAAATGACACTCAACAAACCTCGAATGATTAATCTACCAAATCCACCAGAATAAGCCATGCAAAGGGCTTCTAGTCCTGAAAAATCTTAACTATAGGGTTAAAACAAAAATTCTCATCCTGAAACATGACCTACTGATACTGTTCATGATTATTAATAAGCAGCCTACAATCCTGAGAAAGATGATATCTGATTGGTTGTTTCCCCATAGAACTATGGTACCCCAGGGGACTATTTTCTACACCAAGGGCCCAAGGAATAACTTTTACAAAAAGTCCCAAACAACCACAACATTGAGAGGTGGGTGTCCTAAGGAACATGAAATGTTCTTAAGGAGGGAAGAAAAAAATGAGGCAAAACAAAAACAAACTCCACAAAGAACATCAGTTCATCTAAGTTTATAATTAAATTCACAATTTCTATAAGGGAAAGGACACTGTCCTAGTCAACTTTCCATTATTGTGACCAAACTCAGAAAAAGACAATTGATTTGGCTCATGGTTTCAGAGTTCGGTCCGTGGCCAGCTGGCTCCATTGCTTTGAGGCCTGTGACAAGGCAGAAACATCACGGCAGAAAGGCATGGCACAGGAAAGTTGCTCATATCATGGCAGCTATGAAACAGCAAGGGGAAGAAAAGTACTGAAGACAAGACATATTTGTCAGAGTTCAAATCCAGTGACTAACCTCCAACTGGGTGCCAGCTCCTCATAGCGTATTCAGCTATGACTTCATCAATGGGTTGTTAGTTAGGATTAACCATCAAACGTGTAAAGTATTCTAAAGCATATATAAATCTTAAGAGGGTGACAAAGACGACATGAGGTAAATTTGATAGCAACTCGACAGAGAGCACCAGGCCATATTGTCTAAGTTTTTAAGATCACCATTTCCATAAGGAACAAAGATGCTTTTATGAGGGCCATGGAATACAGGAAGGCCTCTTTGTTTGGGGAGAGCCTGGCATTGTGGCCCTCAGAATTTGATACCCCAACTTAAATTCCGGAATTCTGTTTTCAAGTCTCCCTTAGAGATGGAGGAAGGAGCATCAACCAACATCAACAACTAATAAAATCCCAGGGCAGAAATAAGGCTCCTTGCAGACGAAGCATTGACTAGCTGGATGGGTCCTCTCTCTTGCCACACTGAGGAGGGCTGAAAGGGAAGGCTATGGTGACTCCCACATCCTCACCTGTGCTGATATTGTTCACTGCTGTTACGCCAGCTAATCCCAGGACACAAATACTAGGCATCACACTTTCCTCAAGGTCACAAAGCAAAAGACTACTGGAAGTGAAGCAAGGCCTATGTTAGAAAAAAAATAATTCGGTAGTTTCTTGTGGACAAGGGAAAGGCCACAGGGCAGATAACACTTTCTACAGTGACTTTGACATTGCTGATATAACGGTACTTTCGGGTGTCCGTGCCCTGAAACTGGAGAGCTGCATTTATTTCACGCTGTTCATGAAATGTGCTGTCAGTTTGCTCACTCATGGCCATAGAAGGGATTATGAGCTACCAAGTAACAGGTCTCTCTCTCTTCATGTCCCTCTTCATGAATTTAGAAAGAAGCTCACACATCATTCTACCTAAATCCTAAGGAATATATTATAGATCTTAAGATGGAAACATAGGTCTGAACTTTGCAAAAAAGCTTCCTAATCCTATATATATTCCCAAGTATGTATAGAATTTATTCTTTTCAGCTGTTATAACAATTAATTTATTAGTAGCAGGATTAAGTGGTCAACCCGCAGAGCTTAATTACAGAACCACACAGTTCCCGGCTTTAAACTCTGGCAAAAGGTTTAGTGATGTGGGCACTCACTGTTCACAGTGGGGAGAATCAAGCAGTAGAAAGTATGTGAACAAATAAAATGACACTTACCACATTGTCTCATCTAGGAATTGTACTTGAAAAATGCCAGGGCTATTTTTAATCCTGATTTAATAATATGGCCCAATACCAACTGAAGCTTTTGCGTGGAGATGAAAAGCTTATTTCCTTGTAGAATTCTCACGAGGAATTATTACAACAAAGGAACATCTTGTTCTGGAAAGCCTGCCTAATAATGCAGCCTGTTGTTATACACCTCGGTGGTTTATGTTCTTGAATGACAGAGTATTCCATTTGCTATAGTGATTCAAAAGGGGAAAATGCAGCAGCAAGTGAAAGAGCATGAGAGACTCCCGCTGTGCACTAGGTTCCCTCTAACTGCTTTGCACTTTCTTTCTCTCACCTTGGTCCTGCCTTTACACTCACCCAGATTTCCACATTGTAAACAAAAGTTACATGACATGTCCCAGTCACCAAGTGCTGTGTAACAAGCTACCCCAGATTTAGCCCTCCAAAATGCTACTTCCTGATATCTCAAAATTTTATAAGTCAGAAATTTATCAGAGTTTTCCTGACTGATCTTTCTATCCCATGCAGCAGTGACAAAGTTCACTCAGTTGTAGTCAGCCAGGGGATGAGCTGGGAGGAAGACAAGACAGCTTTACACAGGTCATCTAGCATCTGGCAGGCATCCTGCAGCCAAGATTGCTGAATGGAGCATCTGCAGGTGACCTCTTCCTGCATGGTGATCTCAGAATGGTCAGTGAAGCTACGTGCTCTTTCATGAGGAAAAAAATTCATCTGCCAACACTCAGCCATTATTCCACTGATTACTAAGAGTTACAAAGGTCAAGTCATGTTCTGAGAAAGGAAATGGGAACTGAGTTCCTAATGACACAATGTGCTGGCATTTTAAATGTACTATGCTATATGATTCTAAGGTATGCCCAGGTGTTCAAATCGTCTATGGGTAGTTATATAGTTAACTTGAAATAGTTAAAGACATCATTAGCAGTGCCTAAAGATCCCACAGTCATTATTTTATACTCAGTGATAGACCGAGCCTTGTATCTGTAGTACTTACTTGGCCAAACCTCAATACAGCAACCTTTATTGCTATGATTTCAATTCAAAGAATCATAACACTGATTAAACGGCAGTTAGCAAAGACTGTTTCCCCCCTTATCTGATGTGCTAATACCTCTGAGCTTTCTTAAGCTTTGAATTGATAAGAGTTAAGTGACACTAAGAAGCCACAGAATGTAACTCAAAACTTCATCCAGTCTGCTCATGGGAATAGAATTGAAAGCACCTGACCTGGAGTTAAAACAAAGTAAACAAAGTTGGGAGAAAGATTACATCTTTCCAGGGTTCTTTGAAGTTGCCTCCAGAGCTCTGACACCAAAGACACCAAAAAGTGTTCATTTTCCTCATTTAACTAGAAAATATGGTGCCCCCAGATCCCCAGATCAATGACACCTTCAAAGCACATGATAGCTGTAATGTGCCTGGTGTTTCAGACACTGTGTGGCCACTGTCCTAATGGCCTCTGTGTGGCCCAAACCAGGGAAAAGAATGCCCTTCTGCTCTGGTTCCTCACCCTGGACGCCACTGTAGCTACAGTGGGACAGAGGTATGCTGGAGACACTGCTAGGACGCATGAAGTGGTCCTGCCTACTACACTGCAGCATCCTAATCCCCCAGAAGGTGAGGAAAATGCAAGCATAAAGCCTCGGGTAGAATGGCGCCAGGTCTTCTCTGGCCCTCAGCAGCTAACCACCTTCTCTGGCAGACAGCCCCACTGTGTGTAAGGCTGAAGCAGGCGGGTTTACGAAAGAGGCTCCGATTATCATTCTTCTCCAGGGCAAGTCTGAGATCACACATTCAGAAACAAAAAGGGAATCCTGAGATGTACGTATATTTGATGGGCACCGCGTGGATTCTCCTTTGTAAAACCAGAGATGACAGAAATGAGAGGTAATTCAGGCCACTGTGCACTGCCTCTCCTGCCCCAACCCTGGTACTCTAGTGATGGTACTCTGTCTTTCTCCACACCACCCTGCTTTTCAACCCCCTCACTAAAGTCTCCTGCCACTGACACAATAAGTACAAAATGATTTTGCCCACGCCATATATGTTTTTTGTCTTTTTGAGACAAGGTCTCACTATGCAGTTCAGGCTGGCCTTGAGCTCACTTTGTAGCCCAGGCTGGTCTCCAACCCACAACGATCCTCCTGCCTCAGCCTCCTGAGTGCTGGGATTACACAGTGTACCACCACGCCCGGCTATTGCATATTATTTTATTAGCTAACGTGCTGTCCTCAGACATAAACCAACATCTGTAAATATAATTTAATTTGGGAAACATTGCTGGTTTAGATGAAAGATGTTATGGGATAGAGAATTTCCATTCTAGAAAACATAGAATTAAAAATGAGTTAAGGCCTGCTGCCTGGTGTAGGACCCATGCTTCTATGCGGCCATTGTTCATGTGTCCCCCACGGTACAGGATAGATAAATCTATTCTTTTTTTTTTTTTTTTGGTGCCAGGGATCAAACTCACGACCTCACATTTGCCAAGCAGGCACTTAAGCCACTGAGCTAAACCCCCGGCCAAATCTATTCATTTTGTTGCAGGCAGGTCATCCTCAGAATCAGAGATCAAGAGCCCAAATCTCTCCTTGCTATAGTTTGGATCTGCAATAGCCCCCACGGGGCCCTGTGACAAAGGTTTATCCCCCGGAGTGGAGCTGTCAGGAAGGAGACTGTGGAACCTGTCAGAGGTGGAGACTAACAGGAGGTCTTTGGGTCACTGGGCGCGTGCCCTTGAAAGGGACTGTGGAACTCTGACCTTCTTCTTGCCCTCTCTTTTGGCTTCCTGACCATGACATAGACACTTTTGTTTCACCATATGTGTCCCACCATGATGTGCTGCTTCACACAGGCCCAAAGGCAATGGGACCAACTCATCATGGACCGGAACCTCCAAAGCTGTGAGCCAAAATTAACCTGATAGAGACTACTATGAAGCGGCTCTGAGCAAGATTTAAAATTAATCAGTTGGCTTTGTGTATTTACTTGTGAGTCTGTCCAAGGCCTAGACCCTCTGTTTGAAGATGAACAATGGACTTATAGTAAGTGAAACTGGCCCTGGTTGAGGCCTGTAGTGGCTTGTGATCCTGGGATGCTTCAAAGGACAGGATGAAGTCACAGCTGAGGACCTCACCCCAATTAATTAAACAAAGACTGTAGTTGCAGGCGTTTCACTTCTGCAGTGAAAGTTAACCTGGGGACTTTCTTGTAAGATACTTCTAAATTAACAGAGTCTGTTGCTTAGAGAAGTCCTCCCAAGGTCCTGCTCAGTTTGCCACATTTTCTACTCTAACCTCCTCCTGTGTTTGAAAACCAAATAAATACAGGCAGCCCACAGAAGATCTTTGTCTCAACCCTCAGAAAAATCTCAAATTCTGCTAGAGGGCTCTAATCCTCCTGGAACCCTAAAATCATACACTTGTGTCTTTTATTTAAGCCTTCACTGTCCACTCATTTGGGAAGTTGTGGGCCTGGTCAGTCTGCAATAACTGGTGCCTGCACAGGAACAGAATATTACTATGGATACAGATGCTCTTCAGAGAAAAGTGCTGTCAACTGACAGCCACATTTGATACCCAAATTAAGAATTGGGATAAATTCGCTGATGCTATAGAACAATTAAATCCATTTGTGTATCTCAAGGCTTTGGTTTTTATTGGAATTGGTGTGCTCATCGTCTTGTTTATAATTCTGCCCATTAAAGTGTGTCAAAGAGGATTCATAACCCCAGTGACAACTAGAGCCCATGCAGCCATGGCTGACCCTGCTCCAGCTTCTTCAAAACAAAGAAGGGGGATCTGCGGGGAACCACGGGGACGATTCTCCTCGAAAGAAGAGCAATTATCGCCATTTTGGATAAACTTGGCCCTATCCCCATGTGTTGACATGTACAGAGCTGGCAAGTTTATTTCTTTGTCCCTGTAATTGGCTTTAAGCACTGTAAATTGGGCTGGCTGAGGAGCTGATGTGCAATCTTTGAGGCAAGGTGACAATCCCTGTTTCTCTGCCCAGTGACTCCCAAAAAACATGGTTGAGTTGGGCAGGATGAAAAGCTGTGCTCCAAGCTGTTGGCTAGAACTGAGCCTCAAGATAAGAGGCTATGACTTCCCAGGGTACAAAAGATTATATATCAGAGCTGAAGAATCAACCCCAAAATGTTAGATACTTCCTCAGTTGTGCTATGAAGATTACTCTCTCTGCATATCTTTCCCTCTGTATATTGCAGAGGTGATCTCAGGTCTCCTACCTAGCCCAGCTCATGGCACTCACATATTTCCTGCCTCTCTCACTGTCACTCATCCCTGAGCCACTCCCCTCAGGGAGAATTAATAAAACCCAGCTTGGGCCTTGGCTCTGGACTTTTGTTCCAGTGAACTTCATGCTGGCTGAACTTAGGACCCTTGGCTCCCCATAACTATACACATATCTTAGTGTCTTTATTCTCACCTTGGGTTGCACTGGAAGTAGTAGATTAGAATTAACCTATTGGAATTCCAGTAACTTTTCCATGGGATTAGAAATATAAATTTCCCAGACTGAGATGAGGATCAGGAAGGGCTCTCTATATAAACCTTTTTCCTTTACATGTCAGTTAGCTCAGCAGTGTGTTACAGTGACATGAAGCGGACAAACACACCTCTTGACAGTGGTCACTGCTAGCTTTCAGCCTGCCAGTCCCAGTGGTCCCATTCTAGCCTCCTGTTCTCTCCCTCTTCATGCTGTCTTTCTCTAGGTCCCTCTCCAGATTGAAGCTCCAAAATGCAGCAGCTACACCTGTCCCCATGACTGTTATTCCCCTAGCCCCTAGCACAATGCCTGATGCTTGGCAGGTAATCGATAAATATTTGTTTTAAGTATAGGCTTGGGTCTCAAACACCAGGAATTACATTGGCAAAACTGAAAATCAACTTTTACTTCTCCCCACATCAGTAGACTCAACTTCTGTGTGAACAAACAAGCACAGAAAGGAAGAGAAGCAGTGAGTGGAAGGCAGAGTCCACAAACCTAGTAAAAGTCTGCACTTAAGAGAATATTTTTAATACAGTTATTTCTTATATAACCCATCTGATAGTAGATGGGATCCTTGTAAGTTGAGTCAGTATATAGCACAACAGTCTATGGTTTTCAACTACTATACCCTACTACATTGGAAACTTCCAACCATTCTTTCCTCCCTATCTGTGATAGTTAAGTATCCATTTCTTCCCCTATTCAGCAAATACAAGCTATGGATAACTTTCCTGCTCCTCCACAATTCACTGGGCCTCTATAAAGAGATTTGTATAAAGAAAACTCTCTGTGAGTTCTGGTCCATTCTTTGAGCAGACAGAAGCATAAATAGAACTCCAGGCTAGGAGATAACCTTAGAGCATTTTGATATTACTACATCACAGATGATATTTTCATAATGATTTTGATTTGTGGGTGTCAAATTTAGTTCAGTAGATCACACACCAGATCAAAGTGATCCACCAACACTTTCAGATGGGATAATGTGGGCGTGAAAAGACCTCACTCCTCACACCATTCAAACTCTGTTTTGTAACATAGAGTTAAATTCTGAAAGTGCATGTACTTGATAAAGCATACCTGCTAATTAAAAGGAAAAGAAGAAATTCAAGGCTGGAAACACCCAATCCATCAGGATTTAAGAAGCTACAGGACATAATGCATGACAGGGCATTTAAAGATTCCAGTCACCAAAGGTAAGGACTGCAAGAGTGTTCGCAGTGTTGCTTCATTTTCCCACGCATCAGTTACAAGAAGCTACTAAGACAAAGAGACTAAGTCACCCAGGGCCAACAGTCAACACGTTCCCATGAAAATAAGGGCAGTATGCATCACACTTAAAACTGCAAAGACCACCCGGAGGTTGCAGGTGTACAGAAACAGGTCTCGTTCTAGATTTGACCTGCAAGCCACAGTGCTTACCACTGGTCTAAGTCAATCTTGTCCTCCCATTTTCCTGTGCGCGAGAAAAGTCTAGAAGTGTGGTGCATAGACGTCACCTCCAGGTAATGGGACAGAAGGAAAAATCTACTGCCAGCACTGTGGGCTGCAGTTTTCCCCCTGAGGAAAGAGAAAAAGGTGAAAGAAGAAAGCCCCTGTGGCTTCCTCCCATCTTCCTAATTCATTGTTTGATGATCTCACACTGAGCAGATCTGACTCCAGAGACTAAGGCAGCATCTTTTGATGACAAAGGGAGACAAAACACAAACAGCTCGGCTGTGCCCTGGGTGATACAGGCACCTCTTGTTATTGATCCTCTTGTTACTGATAACCTATGAATTGCAGCTGAACACACTGTGATGACATTTTCCCCAAAATTAAAAACAATAGGTTACTCCAACTTGGGCAACAGTATTGAGCAAGTTTAAAAAAAAAAACACACAAGAAATTGTCTTAAATTCAAGACTGAGAAAATTTCATAGCAGCATTAAGTAAAATAGATTTTGTACCAAATCACTAAAATCTCCAAATTAAAAATGTTGATTTGAGAAGGAGTCAAAAGGTCTCTCAATGCAAACAACAGCCCAGCTGAAGGAGGGCTTGATGCTGTCTCCCGGCAGGAGAATGGACTCCAGAGAGCCTGGAGGTGTCATCCAGAAGTTGTTCATTTGTGCAGAAATGTCTCCCCAGCCCGGGATATAGCTCAGCATCACAATGCCTGCCTAGAGTTTCATTCCAGATAAAAAGAAAGAAAGAAAGAAAAAAAAGGAAAGAATGAAAGAAAAGAAAGAAAGAAAGAAAGAAAGAAAGAAAGAAAGAAAGAAAGAAAAGGAAAGGGAACAAAGAAATATCTCCCCAACACTAGGTCCATCTGATGAGTGAGTACCAGACATAAAAACAGCAAGAAAATCAGTATCAAAAAAAGGAGATGTTGGGGCCGGGGATATAGATCAGCAGCAAAGCACCTGCCTGACAAGCACAAGGTTGTGAATTCGATCCCTATTAAAAAAAA
>PVJX010030313.1:0-22146 GCA_004027295.1 Dolichotis patagonum
CTCTCTCTCTCTCTCTCTCTCTCTCTCTCTCTGTCTGTCTCTCTGTCTCTCTGTCTCTCTCTCTTTCTCAATAAATACTTTCTACTCTTAACCGCCTTTGTCCCTTAGAATGCATTCTTTGATTTTGGGAAAGCAAACTCAGCATATCTGACATCTAGCAGGTTGAGAATTACATTTATTTCTCCTGTATCATTATCACATAGCTGTAAATTGCACTTTACTATAGATAAGGTACAAATGGGATTCTGAGTAGAAGTGAGCACAATAGCTGGGTCCATAATCACATGAGGAATCAGGCTGGGGACAACCTTCTAGCTCAGACCTGACTATGGAAAGAAACTATCGAAAGATGGATAGGAAAACAATCCCCTTCTGAAATCAAGGCTTCGAGAAGGCCAATCTAATTCTGAAAATTGAATAATACATTCGACCCCGGTTTTCAAAATATTATTGAGAGATCATTTTGCTATCTCTTCCACAGTTTATTTCTTGCCAGCTAAGCTCAATTTTTGTTTTTGTTTTATTTTCTTCCTTCATGTACTCATGCAAAGCAAACTCTTTCACCAGTATCAGAGGGTGAGTGCTGTTTAGCTTACATACATCCTGGAAACTGTGTTTGTCAGTCACTGTTGTAACCACAGGCGTATGAAACAACTCTGCAGCTACCTCAAAATGTTTAATACAACCGGGAGAATTATGGAAAAGTCCCAGAGCCTTGCATCTTTGAACAATAACTCACATAATCCAAATCAGCCTCTAGAAATTTCCTTAGATGAGAAAGTTCTTTTCTTTGTTGGCTATAGTTAACACTATAATTCATGGCTAAAAAATAATTCTTCCATGAATGGAAAAAATTATTTAAATGCAGAATTTTGGCTCAACTTAGCTGATAGTTTGTATGCATAATATCACATTAGCCGCCATTTCCTTCGCTAGTCAATTATAATACGCTTCTAGAAAATGAAATAATGTCTTCCTTTCAGGAGGATTATTTTCAATAAAATTGATGCACATATATAATTTATTCAGAAGTAAATCAGCAATCTATGCAATAGTTGTTAATGTCTAATCTCTAATGACAAATAACTGAATTTATGCTTATAAAAGTGCATACAGTTGAAAAGATTATTTGATATTTAATTGAAGTTCTTAGATATTTAAAACTTTGTATTAGTGCCACTTTTTTATCATTGTTTAAATTTGATTTATTTACTTCCTAATTAACTGAGCTTAAACACCCATGGAATTCTTTGCAAATTATGCAAAACTCATTGCTGTGATAAATAAATTTCATTTTTTAAAGATTTAATTTTTAGTCAAGCATTTTCCTTTATTAGTTTCTTCTGTGAAATGTACATGTTCCTTGAATTTGTTCCCCATAATGTAAGCTTTTTCAGTCCAGATTATCATATAAGTGGTAAATCCAAATCAAAGAGGACAAGATAGTATGTTCTAATACATATTTTGTCTGATCATTCTACCTTCATATTTTAGTGCAAATATTGATGTTATACATTTTATATCTCATTATGTGTAGAGCACTGTATTGGGTGTTTGAAGTGATAAAGAGTTTAGTAGCAAATGACTTTTGCCCTCAGTTAGACATGTTTCAAAAAATAAGATAGAATCTGCATATTGTTTTAAGATAGTTATGCCACGTTGATATCTACATATGAGATCTGCTTGGAAGAATAATGCATATTTGTATACATGGCTGAAAAATGCAGAGTTTGAATTCAATTGGGTAGTAAAAAACTAAGGTAAAAATCAAATTCAATGTTTAGGTTTAATGCCGACCTTATGGGGAAATTTGATTCATTTCTCATCCAGTTCAGTTTGTGACCAAAATCACGGAGAGAGCTGAGTTTGTGAACTGACACAGCACTGTATTCTTCTAATTATCTTTGCATTTTCAAAACATATTAACTGCCACTCAGTCCTCTCAGATGGAGTGATTTTCCACTCTTTGTAACAGACACACCTCAGTCACGTTGACTATCAGGCAGTTCCTAGAGAAAAACCATTGATATCTATGGTCATAGTATGAAAGTGTTTCCAGGAAAAGACTCCAGCAAGGCAAATTGTATTTTTCTTTCATATTTACAGGGTACCATGCAATATTTTCATACACGTATGCATTGTATAATGATTAAATTGGATTAAACATGTGTATGGACACAAAAAATAAGATAAAATTTATCCTTATACTAATATTAAAATTAATAGCTTCTCCTCATCCAATAAAATTTCACTTCTTGTGCCAGGGATGTAGCTCAGCAGCACAGGTGCCTACGTGGCAAGCACAAGGTCCTGAGTTCAATTCCTAGTCCAAATAAAATAAAATAAAATAAATAAAGAGGAAATTTCACTACTTGGATTTCATTAAGTCAATCCACTAATTTTATAGCTATAACTCTTATGAATACCATATTAAAGGACTAAACGTGTTCATTTCTTTTAAGAACATACTCGCCAAGTATTTTAAGGAGATCATGCCCTGTTTTCTTAAATGTTGTTTTATCTATGGAATTTAATTCTCCTTTGCCTGCTTTTCTCAATACTCTTAGCCTTGAATTAAACTGTATCCAAGAGCTCACACAGCGGTTTGTGTCACAACTGACATCCCTTGGCATTCCTTTTACACATCTTTGTTTCACACCATTCCTAAAAAGGGGCTGAATTTTAATAACTGGCTCATCCTTTAGAGCAGTAGTAAGCTACGGATATGCAGATATCTAGATAAACTGCTGTTTGGCCAAGAGAGAAAAAGCTAGAATATAACTGCTTGCTTCCTAAAGTAGATTTTTGCAGGAATGTATACATAAGTGGAAAATATATGATTTGTAAGAAAATATGCATAAGTCAGAAGAACTTCTGACTATAGCTAATTTTAGCCAATTCATTTCTGAGTTGATAAAACAAGTCTTTAGAGAAAATTAGATTAATAGTTGATGCAACTTTATTCAACCACTCTCAGTGGAACTTGATATTTATCAATAGCATTTAATTTATTTGTTTCATATCAATTTATAGAGCCTTTATGAGGCTTTAAGAAAAAAAGTTACATTGATGAAAGGATGTAAATTCTCTTTAGGGAGATTTTAGTAGACTTAAAGCTGTGTAAAAATGTATGTCATTCACAAGGGTAGACAAAGCCCTATATCAAATGTATTTACTATTAATTATATTACAACCAGTACACATTATGGCACAGTCATAATTGTCCACAAAGACCAGATTTAAAAGTGCTTCATTCTAATAGGAACAAGCCTTCAAGACCCAAACTTCCCAAAATGTATTGTTTTTTATTTAGGGTTTCCTGAGGTTCTCTTATTTTTCTATCTTTTTCCCTTAAACTTTGAAATATACTTCTGCTAAAACATGATTTAGTAAAATTATGTTTCTCCTATGAGCTATTTATTGTTACAAATACCATTTATGGGGCCTCTTCAATATTCTGGCACTCAAAAGTAAAACAAACATTTAAAAAATAATACTGCCATAAATTTGTATTATTCATCATAAATCTCATGTATATTATGTTATTTGATCTTTTTCCTGCAGATGTGATTGAAGAAACATCTTTCCTATCTTATTGTCTAATTTAGAAAGTTCTGTATTCAGAGGCCCCCAGATGCAGGATTCTCTTTTCCCATTCTCTATTTTTTTAATAGCGTTTCACTATTTAGTTCAGGCTGGCTTTGAACTTACTATGTAGCCCATATTAGCCTCGAATTCATGGCGATCTTCCTGCCTCGGCCTCCTGAGTACTGAGGTGTGTGCCACTGTGCCCGGCCTCAGTTTTCATTATTTTCAGCAGTAACTAGAGGGCCTCCTACAGCCTCTGTAAGGTTTAGCCTTCTCTGCTAAGTACACTTAAAAATCTCTTGAACAAAATTTTCTCACGCTTCATTTAGTTTAACAAATACAAATCACAGCAGGATTCATGGATTTTAATTTCCTTTAGGGCAAACGTGTCGCTTGTTCCCAGAAACACTCCAGCGCTTCTGTCGCCATTTCACAGTGTGCCGACCGAGACAGCAGAAGGCCCGTGGCTACCACGTTCCTTGCAGAGAGCAGACTGACCGCGACGTGACTGTGCCTTACTAACACCGCAGCTAACCACCTCGCCTACATTCCTGAAGTCGGGACTGATTTTTCTTACACTTAAATAAAGGATCAAAACACAAAGAGTGATGCAATCATGGAAAAAAGATAACATTACAATTTATAAGCCTCTCACTAGATGCAATATCATACTTTCTCAGGAGAGTATTTCAGTGATTAAAATATGCAGTAAGACAGTGTTTTGAAACAAATTTTCAATTTAATTTATGTAATTCTGTGATTTTCCCTCAAACAACAGTGGCCAAATAAGGTGATAATTCTAAAATATGAGGCACCCTCTGGAATAGGAGCAATTAGTCTTATCTGGTGTTTTGAAACATACCAGAGATGCATGACCATTCCCTTTCTTATATTGGCAATGATTTCTGAAGAGGAAAGTAGGAGATAGATAATACACTCTGATATTAAACTGGCCTGCTGTTTTTTATTCACTTAGTCAAAAAACACTGTCAGAATTATGATTGTAATTGCACCAGGATCTAGGAGTTACACAGATTTGATAGAATGTACTGTACTTTATGGGGATGAATTATCCATTGTGATTATTTCAGATAGTGATAAATGCTATGAAGAGATTTGGTCACTGCAAATACATCCATAGTGATACTGGAGATAGAGATACTTAAAGAGCAGACAGAAAACCACTCAGGGTCAAAGGCAGCAAAAAATCATGAGAAGACACATACAGAGGAAGCCGGAGGTAAGAAGTGGCCTCATGATAAACACCAAAAATAACAAAGAACAGATTTACGATTGTGGTACATATGGGGGCAAAGAATAAAGCATGATTTGTAAGTTCTACATATTCTAGTATAGTAAAGCTAATTAAAGCAGTAATTGTGAGGTAATGAAGGAGAAAAAGACAATATAATAGAGTCTTCAATAATCACACAGGCAGATACCATCAGAAATTAACAAATAAGTTAGCATAAATTTAAATTAAAAATATAGTAAGATACGGATATTTCAAGAAGGAATATAAACAAAGACAAAAATTGTATTAGAACAAAGACAAATCAAGAGATAGAGAAATATGCCATGATACTCATAAGAGTATAATATAAAGTAGCATGGTGAGCCTAAATATACTGCCACTACAATATAAGTTAATAGAATTAACTTACATTTTTAAAAAGTTTTCATTCTAAAATCAAAACTAAGTGCTCTAGAAAAATTATAAAAAGAGAAATAATATTATAAAAGAATGAAGAGGTAGAGAAATAGCCAATGAGTAATAATAATGAACAAGACCACTTAAATAGAAAGAAAATGAGTGAAACTTACACAAATAAATTTGTAAAAGTCGATGAAATAGATAATCCCCTAGGAAAATAGAGAAAAGTTTATACAATCTATCATTAGAAGTTCATTCAAGATAATATCTATAATGTCAGAGACCACCAAGGTGCTTTGGAAAACAGTAAGGTAATTGAATCCCCTACAAAGTATGACACAGATTCAATACAGTCCTACATTTCAGTCAAGGGATACTGCAAGGCTTATCAGCCGAAAGAGAAGCACTTCTTACATTATCTCTATATTTTGGAGAAGCAAAACCAATGTTTCCAGTGCCTCAATTGATGCAGATAAATTCCTTATCCTTGTAGGGTCTTATTTTGTTAGAGAATTGCTTGTGAAAGAATAAGCCCTAAGTACTGAGGTAGTGGTATGTGTGCACCTTGAGTGAAGAATTTAATGATCTGATCTAATCTTTCCCTTTCCACATTGTATTAGCCACTTTCCTGTCACTGGGAAAAAAACACACTCCCAATTAAAGAGATTTATTTTGGCTTAGGGTTTCAGAGGGATTAGTCCATGGTTGATTGGCTCCAAGGAAGGAACAGTATGGTGGAAGGACATGCAAGGGAAGCTGCTGGGCCATAGCATCAAGGAAGCAGAGAAAGAAGAAAGGACCAGAAAGACCATGGGTCCCCTTCTCCAGCAAGGGCTCACCTTCTACTGGCATATTGAGCTATGAACACATCAATGAATATGGCGCCCCCTGATGAGTATGGCGCCCCCATGATCCAATCATTTTCTAAAAGCACCACCTCTGAATATGGGAGAATTTGGGGGGACATTTTTGACCTAAAGCATAACACTTACCTTACCTAAAGCAGGTAGGAATAACTAACATATTCTATGCTTCTCACTTAAGTGTTCTAGAGCAACAAGTAGTCAGTCACCCAAAGCTTCTCTTACACTGGTGCTAAATTACAGACAGATGATGTTTATATTATTTCTTGTCATGGTGTGCAGTGGACTACCCTTACCCTGGAGTCATTATTTATTTAAAGTCTAATAATTACATAAAATCAATTCCAATTAGCTCTATAACAATTCAGAGGGGTGAAGTTTCTTCTCAGTTAAAATCACTCTTGATTATAACTACATAAAGGCAATTTGGCAAACGGACTTGTGTAGATGGTAGTTTAGTTTCTTGATCTCTATAGGGTTAATACAGTTTTGTACCTGAAATTGAAGCTCAAAGACTACCAGACAGGGAGTTGAAAATACATGTAAAATAGGGGCACGGTGACTTACAACTCATGAAATGAGCAGAACTCCACAAAATGGGTTGGAACACATGTCATCTCCCTCATTTTCTCCAACATTAAGGATGTGGATTCCTGAGGCAGGAGCCAGTACTTTTCCCGTGACTCACAATGCCAATATCTAAAGGAGAATCTAGAGACAGAAGCACGGGGAAGCCTGGCCATTGAGCAGAGGTTGTAGGTTGCAACCTATTTTGTAAGCCTGCGAAGTACCTGATGATTCTATTTCATCTTCTGAGGGTTGAAAAATAATTTATATTCTGCTTCATTTTTACTGTCCAAATTTGACATAAAATATCTTTAATGACTTATAATGGAAGGAGACAGGGAAGACAATTGTGGGATATATACACAGTCTATCCAAATGATTACATCTTGAAACCACTGCACTCCACTTTCTCTATAAGAAATAAGGACAATTATAAAATATTATATCTATAAAATCACAAACTTTGAGTTCTCAAAGATCTAACAACTCTTCACAGAAAAATAGTTTTAAAACTCCATAGACTATTTCCAGTAATTGAGAGTAAAATGAAACTTCCTAGTCCTTTCTATGAACCGAGCATAACACTGATACTTTTCTCAATAAAGGATTTAGAAAAAAGGAATGTTACCAATCAATACTGTATATAAATATTCAATTTAAATGAGCAGAGTCCAACACTACACTAATAAGATAATCACTATGATCAAGTGAGATTTAGTCAAGGAATAAAGATTGATTCCATATTATGAAATCTATTAATATAATATAGTATATTGATAAAGCCAAATAAAAGTTACATAAATTATATTAATTATTCCATAGAAGCTGAAAAATGATAAAATATAACATCTATTCAAAAGTCTAAGAAAATGGGATGAATGGATGCTTCTTATATATTATTAAATTTATATATTGATATCATAAGGATAGCATTTCTACTAAATAAGTACAAAAAGGAAGTAATTCCTCAGTTATTTAACACATTATTGAATGTTTTAGGCAATACAATTGCATGCTAGAAATGAATCAGGTATAAAAAAGAAAAAGAAATTTATAAAAAGTGGGGAAAAAACATGAATAGATTTCACATGGATACAGTTAAGTCCCTTAAACATAAAAGAAATGCAAATTCCAAATACATGGAAAGAAATATTTCTGCCTCCATGAACATGAAACAGATATAATCTATTCTAGTCCTCTTACTAAGCACAGCTACAAATCCTGGAAAACAAACATAAGACTCAAAAGATTTCAAATAAAAGAGTAGACTGGTTAATGACCTTCAGACTCCAGGAACAACACAGTTGTCAACTTTTTCAAGTTTTTAAAAAGATATTATGTAAAAAAGGAGGAGCTGTATATTTCAGTGACTTAGAAAAACAAATGTGCCCATACATATATACATTCACTCACACATACATACATCCTTAAGAAAAGAATGCTCTATTCAGTGAAAGTACACCCTAGAAAACAAATTTTCTCTAATTCAGGCAAACAATAAAATAAAAAAGGCTCTGGCCTGATCTATGTTTAGTAAGTGCTGAAAGTGAATTCTGCACTTCCAACTTGGCACGCTATAATAACGCATTCTGACTCCTCTGATGGACTAGTACCAGGCAGAGAGACAGCACAGTTGTCATTTCTAGGTATCAAGAGTGCCCCATCTCACCGCAGTGTCAAGGAAGCCCAACGAGAAAACCTGACTTTACGTCTACCTGGCAGTAACACCCCCCGCCCCAATAAGCAGAGTGATGTCAGTAAAGGCCTAATGGAAGGCCAGGATCTTTACCACAACACAGTGATTATGAAGTGACACGTCCCTTTGATTTCTCTGGGTTCAGTGGAGCCCACGTGAGAAGCAGTGATAAGTCCCAAAGTACCACTGATTGCAGTAAGTGTAGGTAGTATTGATACATGAAGTAAAAGACAGACATTGTCAGAGTTTTTACCATGTTTTCCAATTATACGATGTCCACAAAATTAATTTCAAATGCAAGATGGATAGATTAAAAGAAGAGATAGAAAAAGATATACTATCAAAATACTGTTTAAAAAAACAGCGCTGGCTGTATTAACATCCTGTTAACTAGAATTCAGAACCAAGAAAATTACAAGAAACAGAAAAACATTAGATAGTGGTAAAAGTATCAGGCTACCAAGAAAGCTCAGTACAGCATGCGCAAAATGAAAATCAAAATAAATGCAGCAGGCCTCATCCAATAGTTAGAAATAGGGAAATTCACAAGAGCTTTTGTAGAAATAGTGATCTGTTTCAACTGAAGAGCTATGATAATCAAAAGAGATATACAAAAGTGCTATCAACCTACAGAATGAAATAGAATTTGATAGAACATTTTCTGAGGAATATACATTTTACTAGTCTCTAAAAGTACATAAGGACACAACACAGAAAAGAAGAAAGTTATAGGTACATATTACTGATGAACATAGATGAAAAATTTCAACAAAACATGAACAAACACAATTTCATGTGTATTAAAAAGACTACGCACCATGATAAAATGGGATTCACTCCTGGAGTGCACAGGTTCAATCTAACCTAATGAGTAGATTTGTTAGCCCACACAAATAGAATGAAGAATGGAAAATTATGGATAATTTCAACACAGAAGAGTAGTTATAAAATTTAACATCCCTTCATGATAAAAATTCAAATAAATTAAGTATAGAAGAAATTGACCTCAACACATTAAAATCCATATATATCAAGGTCACACTAGCATTATATTGAATAGTGGAAAGGTGAAAAAAGATTTTTCTAAAATCTGGAACAAGATGAGGATGCCTACTTTTATCACTTTTATTCAACATAATGTAGTACTCATAGGAATCAGTATTCATAGGAATCAAGCAAATTTTGAATAACTAGTCCTGGAGAAATGAATTAAATACATGAAAAATATTGAAAGCACACCCTGACTTTGTACCATATAAAAATAAATACAAAACAGATTAAAAAATTAAATATAACATTTAAAAACTTTGAAACTATTAGGAAAAAAAGCCTAGAGGAAATACACTTCAGGAGAGTGGAATGGATAACAAGGTTATGAGTAAGACCCCAAAAGGACAGGACACAAGAGGAAAAGTTGAACATAGTTTCATCAAATTAAAAAGCTTCTACATTACAAAAAAGACAGCCAATCAACTTCAGGAAAAACTTACAGAATGAGAGAAAATACTTGCAAACTATACATCTGATGTACGGTTAATAAGTAGACATATAGAGGAAACTCAATACCAAAAAAAATTATTCCAACTAAACTTTGGGCAACAGATTTACCTAAATAGGCATTTTTTTCAAAGTGAGATATACAGATAGCCAAGAAGTACATGAAAAAATGTTCAATAGCACTAAATCTCAGTGAAATACAAGTAAAAACCACAGTGAGATATTACATCACCTTCAGTTAGAACAAGTGTTATTTAAAAACCAATGATACTGACTGCTGCAGAGGGTTTGAAGAAAAACAAACATTTTACATAATATTGAGGGAAAGTTGATTAGTGTAACCACTATGGAAAGCAGTGTGGCGGTTCCCCCAATAAATTAAAACTAGAATTAACCTGTCAATAGCAATCCTAGCACTGTGTTTTATTATCTAGAGGAAAGGAAATCAGTATATCTAAACATAAGACTCAAAGACACCTGCACTCTCATGTTTCTTATAGTAGTATTCACAACAGCTAACAAATGGAAACAACATAAGTGTCCATCAACCAATGCTAAGGAAAAAATTGTGATATATATACAAAAATGGAATACTACTCAGCCATTAAAGAAGAAATCTTATGATGATTTGTGAGAACATGGCTGGCACTGGAGATCACTTCTGGTAATTGAACTAAGCCAGCCATAGGAAGACAAATGATCTCAACCATATGTAGAATCTTAAAAAACTGACTTCATAGAAGTTTAGTAAATATGGTGAAGGTTGTTTTAAAATGGGGATCGCAGAGGGGAGAGAGGGTAGGAAAAAGTTGCACAGCAGACATTATAACGACAGAGAAATAATTTCTGGTGTTGTGTTGCTTAGCAGATGATTATAAATGAAGAATCTAGAAGAAAGGACTTTGAAGGCTTTTACTACCAAGCAATAATACATATTTGAGGAAAAGACATGCTTATATTAACTTGAACATTACACAATATACTCATAGATAGAAACCTTATGTGATATATCTAAATATATAATTTTATGTATCACTTTAAAAAAATCATCTTCAAGTCACTGAGGAAATAATTTATAACACAGATATATGAAGAAAGAGAAAAATACCCTTGAGAAAAATGCACACGTAACTATTATAAAATAAAAACAACTCAGTAAAGACTAAACAAAAGATGTAAACAGCCTCTTCATAAGTGAATGGCTAAGAAGTACATAAAAGTGCACAATGTTTTGAAATGTCAGGAAAACATAATCAAAACCTACCACATATCACTCAAATGGCTTAAATTTAAAAAATCGAACAGTCTGCCAGTGCCAAGTATAGACAAACATACAGAGCAACTAGAATTCTTTTATTTTCCTGAAGGGAATATAAATGGTACCTTTGGAAATCCTTTCAATTTCTCATAAGGCTAAAATATTTATTTAGTCAACAATTCTACTTACAGGTATCTAGGCAAAAGAAATCCTAACTTATTCTAAATGGAGACTTGTACAAGACTAGTCATACCAGGATCATTCATAGTAGTCAAAAAAATCTGGAGCACCCCAACTGCTAATCAATTGGAAAATGCATAAACAAAGTGTAATGTACTATGCAGTGGAATGTTAGTTGGCAATAAAATGAAGCAAAACAAACTACCTACATATGCACCACAGAGAACATATGAAAAGTAGCTTGTTGTGTGAAAGAAGTCAGTCTCCAGCACCGTGCAGACTGTATCATTACATTTGTATGAAACTATGAAGTTTTATGAAACTATACAGAAATATGCTTCATTAAAAGAAACCCTTCTGGATAGAGCCAGCCTCTAGGCAAACAAAGGGGTATTTTAGCATCATCGACATTACTTATAAAATTTATCACTAACATACATTCTAGAATGTTTTCATGGATCATTCATTTCATTGGCCTCAACTATGTGGAATACAATTATATTGAGAATATTTTCATGTTTACTGCAGCTTTCTTGGCACTAATTTTTTAATTCCCAATAATGATGCATGTTCCAAGTATCCTGTATTCAAAGTATTGTATATAAAAAAAAAGCCTATTAAAAGGATTTTCCAAAGTCTTTAGTTTTAGGTTTCTACCACAGTCCTAATACTACTCAAAACTGAAGCAAACATCATAGAACTCAGTAAAAATACAGCCTCAGGCTTCACAGACAGACTACTATAATATAATCCATAATTTAACAAGATTCCATGGTGATCCTTTGTACACTAAGAGTTTTTGTGCATATATGAAAGTTGATGGTTAGGGCCAATCTGGGTCCATAGATAGTACCAGGTGACTTTCACATGGTTAGACTATGGTTAGGACAGAATCAAGCAGTGTTTCATACAAGTCCTTATCCAGATGCAAAGAAAAATTTCAAATAGAAAAATTATAATGACTTCACACTGTAGTGAGGAAAAAATTATTTTTGGAGAGGATAAACAGTTTAGAATTATATTTAATGCTACAGTCAGCTACACAAATCTACCTGCCAGTTTTTTGCATTTAGAGTGAAATTAGAGTTCAAGTATATTATGTATTCTTAAGACCACACTGTAGGCTTTAAAAAATTTGTGGTAGAGCAATCCTCTACACAAGAACAACACTTTAGCACTAGCATCAGCCCTAAAATTTATATAGTACATATGGATACATGTATTACACATGCATATATACTCATGCATCACACATGCAAACACACATGCATTATATGTGTATATAAACATATTATTATAAATGTATATATACACATATACACACATGTATTATATGTATGTGCACACAGATATCTGCTTCATACACTCATGCACACACGTGTATTATACATATGTATTATTATATATACATACACACAGATATGTATCATATGTAATATGTATTAAAGTCTTTCTTGGATATTCATTCCATTAGTTTAGGAATTTTAATTCTTGGCAAATTAACTTTGGCCACATGGCAAAGCAAATTTAGGACATTATTTTACTACCTATTTAGAGAAAAGCATAGTATAGTACTAATATTTTTTTACTGATGCTTTAAAGAGTATTTTCATGCAATATCATTGTCCATTGCTATGAAATTTATTTTCTTGTCCAGTATTTCCTCTCAGTTTCCCCAGATGAATCCTAGTAGAAAAAGCAGAAAGAGAGTTGAACACAGAGAAACAAGATTCTACATTTATTCTCAATGATAAATTTATAATACACAGTTTTATCTCTGCTCTTATTTTGTTTAGAAACAAGATTTCAAGGTATATTTTTATTTTGTGGGATAATATGTAAGGGGAGGCAAGCAATGAATAAAAACTTGTTTTTGAGTACCTATTTAAAATTGTGTATTAAAACTAGAAAAAGTATATTTCCTGAAGTTCGATTTTAGGTAATTGTGGTACAAATTGTAAGACTGCAATTTTGCAGCTGTGTCCATTGAGATAACATTGAATGAAATCTCGGAAAATAATTTCCTGCAGGGAAATCTATCACTAAAGCTTTCAAGTTCCAGTAAATGTGCTAGCATGGGATTTCTCAACTCTGTTACAGAAATAAAGCAAAAGTTTTCCTGAGACCACATATTACAAAATTACGCTACAGATAGGAGCAGAATGAAACTGATCACAGCACTAATTTCTTCACTGTGCTCTGACTTTAACAATTGATTGCAGAAACAACACAGATGGTGGAGGCAGTGATTGCAGACTCTGGGGTTATGCACATGTTTGGCACCTAGGGCTACTGTGGTCCTCAGTTGCTGAAAGAGTCGGAGCTTTAGATTGCTGAAAGGAGATTTTGACTCTATGGGACTCTGGTGTTTGTCGGAACCTTCAGCCATGCATGGAAGGATACTGATGTGGTTGACTAGCATCTAGAGATCAAATCTAGGCACCGCTGCCTAGGCCTTTTACAAAAGACCCATAGCTCCAGAGAGCATCCAAGGGGACAGTGTAGATTCTCAGAAGGACTTTGAGGTTTGAGTAAACAGGCATCTCAAACAGAGAAGCCTCTTCCAAGTCTCCCATTTTCTAACCTATTATTAGGGGACTCAACTTTTATCTCAAACAATAAATGATACAAGATACCTGGAAAAGAGTCAGCCAAAATTTAAAGTAATGGAGAAAAATTAATTAGTATGCTACTGCAGCAGAGAAATATACTTGGCCTTGATTCTAGCATATTAGGCAAAATATATTACTAATCCAAAGTAATTAACTGTGGAATTAAAAGATGTATAGTATGAAGATTAACTGCCCCTTCCAAGCAAAAGCCAGTTTTACATTAATAAGGACTCCCTGATCCACACACATGAATAAAGGTCCATTAAAATTATTCATGAACAATGTTACAAATGAATGCACTAGTGAAAATTAATTTGGAAAACCAAGCATAATAGATTTGAGAAAAAAAATAATGGGTATAGTTGTTAACGATCACTGAGTTAGAAAAATGTCTGACAGTTTTATTGTAAAGCAGCAGTGAGGTAAAGAAAAAATCTATTCTGTCACACTTGCTAGAGAATAAAAGTTTAATCACACACAAAAATCCTTACAAAATTACCAAATGACTTTCTAGGAAATTTTCAAAACAAATTATAAAATGAAATTGAAAGTCTGTATTTATAGTATAATAAATATATTTTAAAGAAAAGTGGTTATGCCTTATTTACCAAAACTAATTAGAAAATAAATTGGAAACTACATCAAGTAGAATAAATTCAAATCAGTTCTAAACAATCTCAATTATTATTCTCACAATATTTATGAAGATAACCTGACCAACTATAGCAGACAGGTATTGTAACATATACATGGACAGGCTGTTTTCAATTATAATTATATAACCAAGTAATTCAGTGCTAACACAGGCACTAAAATATATAAAATATTCATATAGAGTTTGAATAATGAATCAAATAATTCCAAAAATATTATTTTTCCACTTGTTAATGTTAATCATAATATTTCTTCCTTTCAGGTACTCTATTTTAAGTATTATTTTTAACCATGACAAATTGTGGACAAATTACTGGCTAACTTAATAAAATAACCATATTAGCATCATGAAGTTAATGAATATTGCTCAGTTGTAAGTCCAATTCCGACTTTTAAATGCATTGCCTGAAATAAAGGAGGGCAGAGGACCTTTCTAACATTAGTAGTTATGACATGAGGCCTGAGAAAGGTGGCATTTTGAGCATTATGCAAAAAGCTTACTTGACAATGTGTGGACATCATAAAAGAAGATTGTGTAAATTTACACAAGACTTGACAGTGAGAACCACATCAGACAGTTGAGAAAGCGTAAATGAAGTAAATTGTGAAATTTTGAAAACTACCCAGAGATATTTCTTAGACCGATGTGAAACCTCAAAATTAAGTTAAAGTATTCTGCCCTAGAATGGTCAAGCTTAGCATCTCACACACAGGCTCTTGCCTCTAACCCTCACTCTGCAGCGTGACCCATCTGTGCCAGTCAGCCAGATTAATCCTGTCTAAACAACAACTTACCGTGTTTTGGTTTGCCATTCCTTGCCTGGAAACATTGGTCAAATTCTTTACTCTGCTATTTACAGAGTCGTTTACTTTTTGACTGCAGATAACTGCTCTGTGGTTTTAATTACTACTGCACTAAGACAGGGAACCCCAGGTTTTTGTACCTTTCCAGAATCCATATTAAGTCTTCCTGCTCTTGATGACTCTCCTGTCTGTGTCTGAAGCCCTTCTGCATCATCTTGGTTTAACAAACGTCTTCATTTCAAGGTTCACATCCTATGTCCAGAGTAAAAATAAACTCAGATTTACACAAGACAATCTTATTGTATGTCCATTGTAGTGAAGATTGCATTAGTAATATTTCTTCAATTATCAGCAATATTCCAGGGAGTGGCATGCATTTGGTGATCCCAAATGATCGAAGCTTCTTAAGTAGAAAGAGACTCTTGCATGATATTAAGGCTAACATGTAGTAGGAAGTCAGCAAATATTTAAAAATTAGTGAAGAGATTAGAGTAAGGAATGACAGAGGAGTACTAACAATTCTGAATGTTAATCTAGATAAAATAGACGATAGTGAAGTAATCCCAGGATATGACTAAAATTAAAAACATGTTAGCAAATAAAAAAGTGTATAAAAGTCATGCTTTTTAGAAGTATAAAAGGTTACATAATTCAAAGTCATTGTTTACAATGTAATTTAACATTATGCTTTTCTACTACCAAACCACAATCCCACCCGCCGCCATTTTTTGAGACAAGTCTTGCTAAGTGATTCATACGTTGGTACCATGATTTTAATATTCATATAATATTGTAGTGATTTAAATTTAAAAAGCACATTTTTATGAAATAGATAAATAATAATAACAAGAATGGGTAGTAGAGAGTAAATATTTGAAAGCCATTTACCTGAGCTAGGAGGTCTGCTTTTTTTAGTGGGAATTATATCACCCTGACAAATTTCCTAACCTGTTAGTGTCTCAGTTCTTTCATCATGACATGTACATGGCATGTAAATAAATACCGCTTGGGTTACTGTGATACTTAAACCATGTAGAACTTCAAAACTGGTAAGTCACGTATAAGTTATTATAAATAAAATAATGAGATTTCTGAAGGACATATATATATGATGAAGATACTTGACGTGCTCTTCTTGATGCTATTATCTAACTAATAATAAGATATCGTGTCAGCCATGGTCTTTTCTGTGCTGACTTCAATCAACTAGATAGTTACATTCTTCATTAAGTTGGTTATGAGACTTATGAGTAAAAGATAGCAAAGGAGACTTTAATCAGTTAAACAACTAATTTTTCAAAATAAATTATATCATGTTCAATCTGCAGTTTTCTTTAAATTGAAAGTATATACAATGAATGTCTTTTGCATGAACTTTTATAAAATACTTACACTAGTGTTTGTAGGAGTATCAACTGTGTTTGATCTCTATTAACATAAAACATATGCTTTCTGTGTCACTGTTTTATGTGTCTATGAACAGTATCAAGAAAAATCATTTCTTGACCGACTGAATTTGAGATGGGGTCAAAGTTTGGGAGCAAACATTTAAATGTCAATTGCTCTCCCACAATGATTGGAAATATTTAAAAATTGTTTTCTTGTAGATTTGCGTTCAAAATTATGGCAGCCAAAGGATGATTTCACAGCTGCCTAGATCTTGGTACAATGAAAGGAACAGCTAAGAACAATGGTAGTAAAGGGAAATCAAAATTCAAATGTTAAAGATAAATAACATCAGAATCCACAATAAGGCATTTCAAAATTGCAGACTAGAAGCAGAATTGATCTATTTCGTGATACATTCATCTCATAGATTCAGATTCAGTGCTATGCCTTCCTCTGGGATGACTCCTGTGTCTCTGCTACCTCCTCCCTAAAATTGTGTTATTTTATATATTCTTAATATGTGGACTAGATAAACTAACATATTAAAGAGGTTAATATATGTAATATCTGACATTTAAAAGTTTTCCTATTCCTGCATGGTATATTTTTAAAATATATTTTAAAAATAATTTTGTGTGTGTTTCAAATAATTTAATCTCTTGCAGCGTTGCTTCGTGGGTGATCCTGCTTTAGGAATTTTTGAGCAGAGTGCAGGTTTGTGAACCTCTTAAGACCTCCTTGGGAGGGGAAACGATTGCATTTACCACAGTGTAGTCCTCGGCTTCTGGTTTGCTCATGGCTTTAATACCAGACTTCTGGCTCTTTTCCAAACATAATATGCTGTGCTAGCTGTTTTTTTAATAGCACCTAAAGAAAACAGGATAAAACTCTGTTTTCCTTTGTAGTGAAAACAATCTTCTACTCATTCATCCCTGAAAATTTAGAAATAGTTTGATCCACAGGAGCTCTGGTGTGAGATATGCTTTCTAAGATCTTTTATGGCGTGTTAATATCTCCTGTCCAAAAATTAATTTAATGTGCTCTGACCAAGTAGATCTCTAATTTAGTTCCATTTCCTGTGTATAACACTAAATTATAGGAGATTGGGGAAATGATAGTATGCTGTGAGTTTCATATTGGCATCTTTGAGAGGCAAGTAATTGCCTCTGGCATATGTTTATCCACCATTGGCATTTATTGGGATCCTTGTCAAACCCCTAGTAGGTTATCTTGTCTGCATCTCCTCCCATGTCACATTTCTATCCAAACCCGCAGGCTGGAGACCTTCACTTTCCTTTTCCATGGGAGGAATGAAGCACAGAGAATTTCAAATGCTCTTCTATGCTATGTGAGAACAGTGTGCTGGCCTGGTCTTCTTATGCTTAGAAACAATATGCTGTCTTCCCTTCCCTGTAGACATCACAGAGCCTCCTTGTAGGAGATTTCCCAGTAAGGTTTGAAAACTTCCTGCGAGCTCTCTGCACCGGTGAAAGATCATCTTTCATCTTGGGTCACTAAACTCAGCAGATTTTCTCATTCACTATTTTTCCATAAAGCCTGAGCAGGGAAATGTAATGCAGGAAACTCTCATTTATATGTAAACCTTATTTTTTTTTTCGCTGACATTATGTTTTCTCCAATATTTTCAGACCCTTCCCAGTGTATGGGTTCTTATCTTTCCATGGAAGATAGACCAGTTAGCATATCAAAATAATGCTGCATAACAAACTACCCCTAATTCAGTAGTATACTGAGGTATTCTTGCATGATTATGGGTTGGGAATATTTGCCTTAACTTTAGCTTGGGAATTGGATGTAGTTTAGCTGCACAACAGCCAGTGGCTACATAAGATCTGTACTTATAGTGAAGAACAGAAATGAAAGGGGGAATACACATTTACATTGTCACAGTCTCAGCCTACCTCACATCTTGCCACTAACATCTCATTGTTAAAGTAAGTTACAAGGCCGAGCCCAAATTCCAGATGCTAGAATAAATGTTCTACACTACTGAAAATTAAAGAATTAGGATTAATAACTCAAACCACCAGAGACAGGCAAAAGTAAATTTTCAATTAGCTAACAGTTTCTTATTTTATTAAGATAGCTCATTTTTTTTCTCTGTTATTTCTCCTGGAGTAGCAGAAACTGAAGACTATCTCTTAAAAAGAAAGAGTCATGGAGTAACTAAAAGTAGTTCAGGGGAAAAAATTTGACCAAAATGTAGAATTCACCCTGCCTCTAGAGGCTTCTCCTCTTGTCCTCTCCTGTATCAGTAATATTTGCAAATCAGTATCATGCAATCTTTCCCTCTTTCCAAACAAGTGAGCATCTTGAAGTCCAAACTTGGCCCAAAGGTAGCAGGGGTGAGGATGGTTTTGAGAAGAAGCCGTGCAAGAACAAATGAAACTGAAACTACACTAAGTCTGTGGGAAGCAAGGATTGTGCTCAGCATTATGTGCAAGGGAGCACAAAGAACTAGATTTAAAATATGGGACTCACAGTGAGAAGTAGGTGAGATATTTTTCTCAGAATATTTTAGCAAATACAGGCATTGGAAAGGACAGTATAAAAAATTCCAAATCTCTTTCTATCGTATATCTATCTGTGACTATTTTTCTAAAAAAATTCCAGGAACAAGTAACTGAAGGTGAAAGCTGGCTGGTTAAGCACACATCTACTTAAAGTGAGACTATAGATCTAGTAGATACCTAAAACTCACTTTTGTAACCTAAGTTCATAGAGATCCAAATGCTACTGGGTCATCTACTCTAACAATATAACCTCTGCCTCAATATCTCTCAGTCTATGGAAGCCACCTCAGCAAATGTGCTTGGCATTTCCTTTCAGCTCTCTGTCATAATTTCTTTGGGTGTGTTGCTGTTTCAGATATACATTGCTATGTTAAATATTTTGGGGATACCATGTGTGATGTCTCAATTCAAGTACACGTTGTACAGTGTTTAAATTGAGGTAAACATCTGTATCTCCTTAACACATTTTTCATTTCTTTGTGAAGTCATTCAAATTGTTTCTTGTAGTTTTTGAAGTACGCAGTGTATTATCCTCAGTTATAGTCAACCTATGGTGCAGCAGCATACCGGAACTTCCTGCTCCTATTAAAATGTAAGTTAGTACCCATTGATAACTTTTCTCCCGTCTCCTTGGCCTTCCTCTCCCCAGCCTCTGGTCTCTAACACTCTACTCTTAACTCCTATGAGAGCTTGTTCAGAACTTTCCCATCCATGTGTGAGTGGGTAATTGGCTTTCTGTGTCTGGCTTATTTCACTTAACACAGTGTCTTCTACTTCTATCCACGTTGTCAAAAAGTCATGTATTCATCCCTTTTTACATGGAAATACTATTCCAGTGTGCACACACGCCTTGATTTCTTTATCCACTCATCAGTTGATAGACACTTGGGCTCATTCCATTTCTTGACTATTAAGAACATTGCTTCGGTAAAAGTAGAAGTGTAGACATCTTCAACATACAGACCTCAATTCTTTCAGATACATACTAGTAGTGACAATGAAGATTTGTATGTATGGATATGTATGTATGGTAGTTTTGTTTTTAATTTTTGAATAAGCTGCACAGAAATCTCCATAGTGGCTGCATTTACATTCTTACCACCTGCAAATGTTTTTTTTTCTTCAGAACCTCACCAGCAGATGTTGTCTTGCACCTTGTTGGTAAGAGTCACATTCCCTGAAGAAAAAACTCAATCTTTCTTTTGCATTGCTTGACTTTCTGCTTTCTTGCTTACTGACATTTTTAACTTAAATGTGTCACTTACTAACAGAAAAATTTGTATATTAGTTAGAAATTGAAAGGACATATTTGAAAAGTTTCATTGCAAAGGTGCTGCACACTATACTTCTTGAAAATCGCTAAGAACCATGAAGAAACAAAGCTGTAGAGACCGTCAAAATCAAGAGCTTGAGTATCCAAAGCTCACAGTTAGGAGATACTCTCTAATCTTGGCATTTTTTTTGTTAAAAAGAGGAGTCTTTTATCATTAAATAAAAAACACCTAACATAAATGAATATGATATCAATACTAGGAGTCCTGACAATACTAGAGTATTTCAACTTTTCTTTCTAGGATGTAAAGCCACAATGTATCGATCACATGAGCATAAATAGGGGGATAATTGGGGTCTGAAAGTGGGCACATTCAGATAAGATCCTCAAATAATAGCTTAAGTGAATCTTGTGTGGTTTAACAATGCTTTCAGATATTTATAATAGCCAGAACACTCTTTTTTATGCAGACTAATCATAGTTATTTTGACTTCAGGATTTTGGTGGGTTTAGGCCAATAAATTTAACATTTTTTAACAAAGAGATAACTGTGACACATACAAGTCATGAAATTCCTTTAAATGATAGTCCAAGTCATTTAACATATAAACTCTGAGAAAAGTACCACCTTATTAAAACTTTAAAAGGTTGGAAAGATTTCTGTGTATATATTTTGAAGAATACAGAATTTTTCAAACAGGCAAATTCTGTCAACTTTGTTTTATAAATGAAAAGCTTCAAGAATAATTTAATTTTTCTTTTCATGTGGAGGGTAGAAAATAAGTGGAGGCAGGTGTTATTGTACCAAAAGGTTTTCATTTTTCTTTACTAAAGTTATTTTCATCATGCTTACATTCATTCAGGAGTGTAGGACCAATGCAGTTTACAGTTTTTTGATAATCATTTTATGGGTTGGACATTAGAATTTTTCAAGTTGTAAATAGAAGAAATCACCTTTGTATGATCAGCTAAATGTTAATTCATATTAAGGATAAAGAAGGCACAAAAGAAAACAGAAAAAACTATATAGTATGTAATCACAGATATTAAAAAATTCTTACCAGATTTAAGAAAAAGGGAAAAAACACACCAAACAAGAAGTGAAAGATAAAATATTATTACTGAAGTCAAAAGCATTAAAAAAGATAATACAAGAAATTTTATACAAATATACTCAACAATGTAGATGAAACTGACCAATTTGTTGAAGATTCAAATCACCAAATAAATGCTCTAAACAATTTCATAAAAGTATCTCAACTATGAAAGATTTATATATGAAAGTCTTTCTAAGAAGAAAAATTTAGGCTCATGTGGTTTTACAGGCTATTTCTATCAAACATAGGTGGAGAAATGAGGTTAATCCTACATAGCCTATTACAGAAAGTAAACACTTCAGAACTCATTTTAGGGGACATGAATTACACTGAAAGTAAAAAAAGACAATGACATCACAAGAGAAGTGTAGGTAAGCTTCTTAAAAAAGACTTTAGGCCCATTTTCCTTTGCTTTCCCTTTTTTTATTTTATCCCCTAACATCTCTCTCTCTCTCTCTCTCTCTCTCTCTCTCTCTCTCT